>JASANE010027323.1:0-72468 GCA_030248225.1 Trileptium ribeirensis
ACGGTCACTTGTCAACGAATGTCGATATTCACTTGTGCACATTGTCGGTTGAATTTTTGTCGTGGGCATATCATGGATGTCATACTCAGCCAACAGCGATTGGGCATTGTGCTTTCGGACGATGGGTATGGAGTAAAGCGAAGCACATTTTGCGTGATATCTGCGTGGCAGTACCGTACGTACAGTGTTCACATTGTCACAAACTGTTATGCCCAGATCACGCTACCACAGATTGTTGTGGCGAACAAGATTATCATACGGGATGTTCAACTGCATTGGAATTATCTATTCCAGTACGACGTATGTTAAACGATGATGGTCATCCGGAAATCCATGCGGGAACTCCGGAGATAGACAATGTCGATATACCGATCAGTCGTACCTTTCGATTGCGTCGACAACAAGGTTTCGCCAAATTTCGATTCCAAGCAGATATGCCAGATTGCACAAGACCTACTACCTAGACTATGCTTGATAATGCCATTCGCATAGTACCGACGGTGTGTCGCAGTGATGAAGAACAAATGATTCGCGTACAAGCGGAATTAGTGCAACTACAGCAAGTCAATGCTGTGAATGAGCGTCGTAACGCGGAACTGGAACAAGCTTTGCGTGATTCACAAACGGAAAATACGCAATCTCAACAAGGAATAACGCGTTTGCAACGTCAAAACGAAACCATGCAAGAAAGCATATACCAGTATCGCGCTCGCATCACAACGCTGGAAGAGCGAATTCAAGATCAAACAACGCAAATTTCTGCTCTACAAAAACGACCTGTCACTGCGGATATGATAGTACAGTGCGGTGAAACTTTGGCTGCTATCGGAGTCGAAAAGCAAAAACGACCTAGAGAAGTCAAGCGACGACGTCAGTCTTCTTCAGAGTCTCAGGATGAATCGACTTCTACCTCAGATGAATGTGCTGTCAATGCACCTTGGGCTTCAGGCAAACAGCCAGCACATCCGAACATAATGATAGTCGGTAAAACAACTGATCCGGTGGAACGAGCTAAGCGGATTCTTGCACGTGTGGAATTAACGCAGCAACCAACTGCGAAACGGGAACGACGAACGACCATCCGCGAAGGTTCACAAGTTTCTCGAGGTACGCAACCGTTCGCTACGCAGGAACCAGCTCCACAGTTGCAGGACCAATTTGGAAAGATTACGTTTCCCCGAGGCGCAACGCAATCGGGATCACGACAACGCGTATATAGTTTCTATGGTCCTCCGACGTCGGCGCCTTGCCCGTCGCCAGAGGAGGAAATACGGGAATTTCCACTTGAAGAAGATTCAGGTACAGATGTAGCTCAGGTTGCAGCTGCAGATGCCACGTGGTTATCGGATTATACGGAACAACCTGGCATGGAGGAACTACGACATCAACCACTGCTACCACATTTAATGCAGTGGCGACCAATGTATACACCTAATGCCTTCGTACGGACGGAGAAGGAATACCTGAATCAGCTCCGGATACATTTCTATCAATTAATAGCCGAATTGTAAAAACCGGTCAGGACCATTGACTATATTTATGTAATCGAACGCGTGGGGCTCACGGCGTTTCAATATTTTCAAACGAGACTAATAAAACCGGGAGCAAATCAAATCTACTAAGTTATTCTGCAAGCGCTCGCGAGTCAAATTCGGTTCAATTTCTATCAAAGGACATTGAACATCACCAAAGTCATGCATCGCACACCGTTTCCAATTTTGTTACTGTTCAATCTCAGCGAAATGAATCGACAAATGGCAACGTTAGAGCAACATCCGAAAAACGTGTATGGTTCTCGTATTCGACGAAAGGTTCGAGCTTGGTATGGACGATTCGGACCACAACTCGGGGATGCTTTGGAAAAAGTTCGTAGCACATTAGAAGAACTGGACATTCAGATTCGTCTTCTACAGGAACCCGTGATGCATAATCATCCGGAGCGAAATCAATGGCTGAATACTGCTAATCGTCGACGTGCGCGAATAGAGCCATTCTGGCAACAACATCAACGTCAATTTCATCGCTTCTTTGCAGCACAAGTCGATGGTGCGGACAATCGTATGCGTCGCCAATATGAGGGATATCGATCTTGCTTATCAAGCTTTGGTGCTCCACCGTATTTGGCACCTGAACATTTTCTACGGCCAATTAGTTATCTACCCGAGCAGATTCAACGTATAAATCAGAACGATTTCAGCATATTCGCCTCTCTGGATCAAGCGCTGCCGGAAATGCCTAATGCTGAATGGGGCGTTTACCATCATCAATAAATGATAAAATTCTAATGGCAATAATCATTCGTAACTATTTGTGATTATATTCCGGATCTGACTTTCGCCATATTGACAATTATTGACAATTTGTTTTATACGGATAATAAACAATGTGCCATTGACACTTTATTTCTTCATGATGTGCCAAAAAAAGAATGAAGAATACGGACATTACTTGTGATGAACCAAGCTTATAGTTTTTATAGTCATTGTTAACATTGTTTATGTTTCATTTATATAATTGTGACGGATATATATAATCTGGTCACTATATGGTAATATGAATATGCTTGCTATGAGATCATATAAACCGAGGTATAAAACCTACGTAAAACTGAATTTTTGAAACAGAATTTGTAACAAATTCCATCTTGGTTATCATAAAAATTACTGAGTCTTTTCTTTATTTTAAAATAGCCTAAAGCTAAACATCCGGTTCCGCTTTGGGGGAATAAAAATCGAATTTTCATTCGAGATTATACGGAATTTTAACTTAACACAAACTTAGACTAATTGATTTTTCAAGAAAATTTATATTAAAATTTTTCTAAACCTACCAATTTTCACAAAGTTATGGAACTTATAAAAATTTACAATATACTTATGGTAAATTTCATTAAGTATCTACCTCTATAATATTGTGTCGAGCTTGGCTACAGGGGTATGTCATACGTTGTGTTTAATTCGTTGTGTTATTTGTTTTCTATATTGTAATATGTTATAATATAATCTGGGTTAAATATCAACTTGTATAATTTTCGTGTTGGACAGAATCAAAATCACAGTATCGTTTTTCAACTAAGTTTCACTTATAAATTATAACTAGGTTTATAGAACCATTTTCTTTGCTTTGGCAACCAACAAAACTATTTGCAAAATTTTATAGCTCTATGGGTATTTTCTATATTTTAACTAGAGGGTTTTTGAATTAGTATAAATAAGAATCTCTATGTTACTTAATTTTATGTCGCTTTATATATTTGATTCGTGTAACTATTTTGTATAACTCAATGTTTGATGTAACGTTGTATTCAAGTAACTTCGCTAGTTAATGGTTTACGGTGTATACTATATTGCTCAGTATTAATCTTTTACTGCCTTAATACTTTACCTTTGTTCGCATTGATAACATGTTGTTTTCTATTATAATCGTTTCATTGATGTCTTATATGACTAACGTTGTTATGTGATTATCAAAATGTATAACGTGTGGTTATCATTTGCTTCTAGTATATGGGTTTCCTATAAAAAAAACTCCACTTCGGGTAGAAATTAAAAATTTTAAGTACAAGTTTGACCTGCTCCTTAGATCATATACTCAACGGGGACGTTGAGGAATCGGGTCCGGGGGATGTCAACTTTTGGGCAGGTCCAACCTTGTATTTACCCCTCTTCTTAGACAATATTCCATAGGTTTCGATCTAATTACCAAGATCTTACCAATTTCATTATTCTCCCCTGGGGATATCCATTCTCCCACAGGGGTGACTCCTATATCTATCCCCGATGGGATAAAACTATCCAAATTTCATATTTTATTCTTCATTTCCTACTCCCTATCGATATATTACCCCTATATACTAATCCACACTTTATTTTACCTAAAAATCAATCTTTTTACTTTTCTACCAAATTTACAAATTCATTAACATTTTCTCAACTCGGGGACAACATTTTCTTATCGCTAGACTACCATTCATCGCTTCCCTATGTTAAAAAACCCTATTCCTAACCCAAAAGTCGCCAAAATTTGGAAAATATTATTACTATATAATATATATATATATATTATTAAATAAATTGATAGCTATCTTCTACTTACTTTTGTGTGCGACATAGCTACTCGGCTGGCATGAGCTCGAACGACAGGGGACTTTGTATGATTATTATTGTTCGACATTGTCGTTGTGTGTTGCGAATTTTCGTATTGCGAATTTGCGAAGTTGCGTATTACTTATTTCTTTTGTCTTCTTATTATTGTGTTACGTTGTAAATATGGTTGCTCGCACTAGTTGTGATTTACTAATATTCGGATAGCGGTATTTTAGTATTGATAGTAGTCTTCCGGATCACGAATTTACACGGTTTTTCTTAGGTGTATAGAACCTTTCTAAGAAAGATGATAGTGACACCCACACATCGCATAATTAGGACACACCCATATAAAGGTATATACTACCACAACAATGAGTGACTTTGCAGGAGGTTACCTGCTTCTCTGGACCCTGCCGAGGAGGCGGGTGCGCTAGGCAGAGTAAGTCCTAGCCGGGTTTTAAGGCAGACCAGAAAAAAGGGCAGCCCATTCCTTAAATGGGAACCTCTGGGTGGGATTGGTCTTTCTACCTTTCCGGCATCTTTTCACCACCCGTTGGACCCCAGGCTGCCACACCATGGGCTGCTCTATCGTCGAAGGCTGTGACATTGTAAACATTCTCTAGGGTGGGACATAGTTGTCGGAACTATGTCTTCGCGCGAGCCTCGCCTAGGGGTTGTCCAATGCACAGGCCGGGGAAATTTTACGCTTAGGGGGCTTGGCGGTTATGGGCCAACACCCACGTTCTATTTAGGGAAAATCCTGTGTCACTTGTCCCATAACACTAACACATAAAATTCTTTAGTTTTTCAGGGTCACGAACCACACGATCACTTCAGGTAGTACGATTTCAGGTACATGTATCCTGTAATGTATGATCGCACTTTATTGTCCTAAAAACGCTTTAAAAAAATAAAAGTCTATAAAAATTGTTATAGGAAAATTGGTTCCGCAGTGCGAAACTCACGGTTATCATTATGACCCCAATATTCGGGAAGCTTGCTATGGTTGTTATACCTGGTGCATAATGCCGGGATTTTGTTAAGTTTTGTTCTATAATTTTTTATTGTGTTCTAACGATGTTACCATATAATCTTTAAAAATTTCCAGCTAACTTCGGGTAATAAAATTTTCTACTATACGGCTGTGCGTGTTACTGGGCCAGCAGGAGCTGATGGTTTTGTTTTTCTTAGATCTATTTGTAGTTTACTCGAATTTACTTGTAAATGACTTGATGGTGCGGGTCACCAACAGGTGCGCTAACTTTTGTGAAATACTCACGGTGGCAGGGCCACGATATCTTCCTAGCAATTGCTCATTTGGCATTTATTCGGGATTTAGGCTAAATTGCTATCGAAGCCTCTGGTTTCAACGGATTGCTAGACTTGTTTCTTTAATGGTGATATTCTTTATCTAATTTCAGACGACCTGTAAATACTTATAGCTTTAGCGTTCTGGTGCAATCTTTCGACATTAATATTACGATCTTTAAAGGTAAAATCCAGATCTTTGTTTTATGCATAAATTGGTCGTTCAGGGTAACGGAATTTTCCAGTATTACAGGACAAACTAACAAGTCTATGAGAAATCCCTCTGAGCTCCAGTCTTTGTCTCCACTCTGGCCGCTTGTCGAGCTGAGACAGAGCTTGGATGCCTTCAGAACTAATATAGTTCAAACTTACTCTTAGTTGAGCACCTATGGTAAAAGTTATTAGTTCAAATGTTCTAACTTTGTTTTTCAAAATTTAGGCCAAAACTCATTCAAATTCTTTTTACAACGCACTACGGGACTGTTACACGGACTCGCCGCCGTAGTGACATTTTGCCTAAAACATTTTACATGAAATTTATAAGTATTGACTCCAGAATATGTGCTCTTGGACACGTTCTGGTGGATTCTAAGCTTAGGGGTGTATTCGCCTACACGGGTGCGGTACCACCATATAAAATTACCTAAGAAACCTCTAAGTAAATTATCGTTTTAATTCGCAATATTGTAATGTTGTTGTTTTTCCTTTTTATTCCAATTTTAAAGTTTTTCACCACCCTTTTTTTAACCAGGTCTTAAATTTATTCGTTTTTACAATTCAAACTTTTACAACGTTTTACTTAGCGTCATGACTTATTCTTTTTCAAAATTCTATCAATGCACCATGGCCTGTCATTCGGACTAGCCAGGGTACAAACGTTGAGGGGCCAAGTGCTCAAATTCGCTAACGTTAGTTAAAATTTTCATGTTAAATTTTGAAATTCATCAGTTCTAATTAGGCGTTTTTAGTATAAACTCATTACCCACGGCATGTTATTCGGATTCGCCAGGGTACGGTCAGTATTAGCACGGATATATCATCCCGCTAACCAAAATTCAATTTCACTTTAGCTTAATTTTTAAACGGTTACGCCTAAAAGGGTGCCGAATGCACCAATACCATCCATACCTAAACTCCCAATTTTTATCCCATAGCAACTTACTTTTTAGTGCAACCAACGGTCTAAGTCTGTTTGGATTGCAGGGCATCATTGGTAATCAACTGGAATTGGTTGAACTGTGATTTATTTTAGTTTATATATGTTCACACGGCCTATTCAGCTTAGTTCACAATCAAGCACCATACATTGACCTAAACTTGATATCCCTGTCCGGGACAATGACATGTCTACCACTGGGAACTCGCGCAACTCTCAACCAGTAATAAAGGGTATCTACGACTGCTGGTAGACCGGTCCATCCCCTCTGGTGGCTCCTTTCCCCGTATCCTTGATTTTACTTATATTTTTCGGTAACTCACGAACTCGCTCGGTATCTCCACCCCTGTACCCTTGGCCACCATGGGAGATGTCGGTTACGTTTTGGTAAGAAATGTGCCGCGGAGAAGGCCGATAAACTCACAGTATTATTGCCTTTCCGAAACTTTTAAGAGACTGAGGAAGGTAATAATGTTTATTTATCGATCAAATATGTCGGTTTTTGGACATTCAGAGCAAAAAATGTGTTCAACTATACACCATTGCGTATACTGCGTCAAATCGAATGTGCTTACAAAGCTTGGAGCATAGAATACACACTTTCGCTCTGTCCCCAGTCGCCTCCCTTTACTACACATACGTTTGTTGCATATTCTTCTGTAGGAAACATAAAATTATTGGTTTATATGATTCTAAGAGAAAATGATAGAAGGTAATTTTCTGATCAATGGTCAGACACTGTTTAGGCTAGCGTTGGACAAACAGTGCCCGTCAGTTACAACATAATTATGATAACTTTTAATCAGAATGCTATAAATGAGAACACTGTGATGCTGCTCGCACAGTTTCAATAAATACAGTTCATTGCCAAGAAAGCAGTTTCTAGCTGCGTTGCAGATGTTAGTTAACTTCAATTTAGACTGATTTACCAAGTTTACAAGCGCACTGGCGGGTGTTTGAGGCAATTTATGTTAGCCAAGCTTACCCTAAGTACTTCTGCGTAAGCCATACTCTATTATCGAGTTGGATCGGTTTAATTCAAACGTATCCCACAGACTTCTGGATGTGTAAAATAGCTGCTACAAGCATCGACCTGGCTTTGATTTAACAAACTCCTGGAAGTTATTATGAAAAATTCCTGCTTAAATTATGTGCCCTACTTACGTTTCACACGGCAAATTGGTTAGTTAATCTTTTCTTTTGCTTGGTTATATTGGAGCTTGATCATTGTATAATATATATTACATATGTTTGGATTACAGGATGAAGCAAAAAACGTGGAAAATTTCACACAAAATTTTTAAACCGGAATTCCGGTTCCGCTTTGGTTTTTGCCCTTTGCCGGAACCGCAACCGGAACACGATTTTCGCCGGAACCGGAATTCCGGTTACTCCCTGACATGTACATAAATAATATAGTTTTGAAGAAAAATAAGGAAGAAATAAACACAAGGAAAGGGTGTAATATATAAAAATTTATGAAGCCCGATTATTTTGGTCACCCGGTGGGTAACGACCATAATTAGTTTTTAGACGGGTTTACACCTTTGAATAGCCTGAGGAACCCCCTAGATGAATCTGTTTTTAATGCGCTTATTCAAGCAAAAACACTAAAAGAAAAGGTGCTTCAACCAGTAGCTAAGTATTTCTTGAATAGCAATTTTGTCAAGCAGAAATCGAGCTTGTTTGAGTGAACAACAGTTACTCTATGGTCATGAAGTGATCGTCTCACTTTCATCGACAGCAACATATGTTGACAAGCCTTATGATAAAAGCGGAGTTCGTTCGCAAGTATTGATATAAACTGCAAAACCATTGTATGTTCAAATTCACGGAGTATGACAAATACAGATTTTAAATGAGATGATTCTTCGTTGCACATATAATTGCAGATTTGTATTTAAGGCGTTTAACGATTCAACTAGAATAGAAATAATTTTGCTGTAGAATATTACAATCAAGCTGCATGAATTTTCAAGGTAAATATTAAACTCCACGGGAACCCACCGCAGCAAGACTAATGGTCACGTTGCTTTTAAGCTCTGTACGTTTTAAAGGTCGGAGACGTACCCCGACCATCCAGAAATTACAAAACGATTTGTTATCGAATACGAGTAGTGAGCGATTTTGAAGGCGCTGAACACAGTAGGGAGTCCGAAACTAAATAGTCAAATTAAAATCTGAGGTTGATGGAATGGAGGTTTACTACTTCCCTGCGGTCATTCTCTACATAACTACTCGTGTCCATAGTGCCTCCTCAGTGGGGTGAGTTCGATCAAATTTTTCCTGACAGAGAGCATGCATAAATCTGAGGGCAGGTTGACACCGATCTAAAAGCAAGACCTAAGGCGAAGCCATCATTGAACCTACTACTATAGACCAACGAATCGCACTATAACGAATACATTTTTGGTGAAAGATCCTTAGAATGGCATGGTGCAACCCTCACCGTTTTGACTGTCACATCGCTGCAAGTTCACACTTAAACCAGATTTTACTCGCCCGCGGAAACGTATTCCTCGATGCGCCGGATTGCACCGTTGGAGACTCCGTGGCTTAAATTGCATGTCGTGCCCCTATTCACTTATAGATAAGATACACCGTGCAAACGTACGATTTGCGAAACACCTTAGGAAACTAATCGTTATACTTACTAACATTTGTATCAGAAACAGGAAGCGTCCAACTGTGTCCACCGTATTCGTTACATAGCCACCCGGCACCCAGAGGACTTATTAGGGATTTACAGTTCATACATTACCGGTCGAGTAAAGGTTAAAGGAACCGTAGTTGAGGACTTGTTAGGTGAGCAAATCTTAGGGTCAAGACATTTAATAATCCATGATATGTTGTTATGCATGGCACCAATCGTTGATTCGTATAGTTCTTTTTATACATGCTGTCCATGTTATTGTCGTTGTCTATTATTTTGGCATGCAATTTCTCCGTCCCATGTCTTTGCATTCAGAACGAGCAGTAGTCCCTTCGTTCTTCTCTGCCCCTCGACTCGAAACCGTCCGACTTCTTTCATTGGTCTCTACAAATTTAGAAAATCTGCGGGACCCGTTTTCGAGCACAATGGTCGGCCGGGGAAGTCGTCAAAATTGTACCCCCGGAGAAGCCTGGTGAGGTCCCAAATGACTAGTGATACTCCAAGTAGGTTTACTGCCCGCATCGCTACGACCCGACCATACTAAAGTAATTGGTTTCGTGCCATCCCGTGTATCTATTTTATGATGACTCTCATAACTGTTTGCATTGATCTACTATACTTGATGCCCTATTTGTATATATATGCCTTTCGTAATAAATTGACAAGAAAATCATACCGGGTTGTCTGGTGTTCGTTTTCTGGTAGTGGGTTTGTGTCTTAAATGTTTTGTCCTGTCCGGTGACCAGCGTTCCGCGCCGAGGCCTGCAGGGATCAATCCTCGACGCGTGCCGTTTGTCTCCTCTAATAATAATCGAAAGAAATAAAAAAGGGAACAAGGAGAGAAGCGAAAGCAAATCCCACCAAAATCGTCAAACTTACACGCTCACATAAAACAATCAATACCTACCGTTATAAAATTTATTCAATTAAATTTACATCGGCGACACAAAGCGATCGATTACCGAAACAAGACAAAATTATCCTTTAGAGCCACGAATTTAACTATAAACTTTCAGGGAACTGCCGGAACCATGTGGGGGCCGCATTGGTCAAACCTTTATGCTGAGTGAATTCATGCCCTGAGAGGCTAAACTAGAGGCAAATTTCGCCTCAGTTAGCACCTTTCTTCAATTTATCCTAAACAACTTATACTTATCTCGAATGAGCGAGAGATCTAAACAACTTCTAAGTGAGATCGAAATTGGGAATATTGGCATGTCACTATGACCTGTGAGCAGGTGTCTGTGTCAGCCTCCCTGGGGGACCTCAGCAATCATACATAAATTAGACACGTGGCAATCAAACGGGCGGGGTTCGAACACACCTCGTGAAGCGCGCCTGCGGCCTGCTAAGCTCCATAGCTTCTTGGGTCTGACAAAGAAAACTGGTAAATTGACCAAATAGCGAAATTTTGAGTCCACCCTCGAAGTTATGATAGCCGGGGTCTTATGGGCATGATGTTATGAAGTTGCGCCATGCAGCTGAGTCCCGTTATTACATATAGAAATACATACAACATCGTAGCTAGATCTTCGGGGCAAAGCTTTTTAGGGCTGCATTCAGTTGTCTCAAATAGGTGCGAAAAATGCTGTCGCTATAGACCTCAAAGGTGCCGCAAGATTTGAACTTGCAACTCCCTCCATGGCTTCCAGCTAGTTATATGCATTGTAAAAATCAACTATTTGAATTCAAGTGGAACGAGAATTTTCAATTTTAGCTCTGGAGGGGGTTGAGGAGGTCCTGTCTGTGTGTGTCTGCGTGCCTGTGTGTCTGTTGCACCTGGATCTTGATAACGGTTGGCCGGATTTTGATGCAAGATAGCTAATTCGAACCGCAATGGCCGATTTAGGTGTAGTGACGGAGCCCGATTTATGAATTTTTTTTCGTGGGAAAAGTTATGGGATGGGGCAAAATGACGTCATTTTGGCCCATTTTTCGGGCGCCCTCTACAGTTTTTGCGACTTTTCTCAATAAGTGAACGAGGTATCCGCAAACTAATAAGCCTATTGCATGTAGCTTTACCAGGGCTTTCCAATGATATATAACGAGTTTTTCAACTACTTCCCAATCTGGAGTCTATAAGCTTATAGTTGGCGCCAAATTTCATATTTGGTGAAAAGTCTTGGGAAATGCACCTAAATGTGTGTTTTTGTTGTTTTAGTGTGTTATATGGGTTTTCTGGACCAACAAGATCATTGCGAATGTCACAGATATTGTGTGGCAAATATTTTTCACACTTCTGCTTCATACTTGGTATGAAAAATGCGATTTTTTACAAATGTCGGTTTGCATTCTTTAACGTTCTTTTCGCGGTCAATTTAAGGTTTTATTGAATTATTAAATTGTTAGTTGAATGTTTTTGTACTCGTTGTATGATGATTTGTCTACTGCATACGTTGTCTATCAAAAGAGGCGGGCGTAACTATGACTCATCACTCACGGTTTATATAATGCTGCACCTGCGTACTGTGTATAGGCTTTGTTTGTGTGTGCTTTCTACAACAGACTTCGGGGGATTGTTCTGATCACTCGAATTCTGGCTCGCAAGCGAGCTTCACTAGTGTTAACATATATGCGGCAATTTACCATGACCCTTCCATGACCTTTGGGTTTGGGTTCATATTTGATATATAATATTACCGCAATGGTCATAATGTCATACACGACAAGCTTTTTGACATTCACTCATTACTTGTCGAAAATACAGAAATCCATCGTGTTCCGTTATGAAATAAAATTTTCTTCTTACCATCATCACTCAATTACATTATTTGCTTATGATTTACGATTTTATCCCTTTATGAATTTTCTTTATATATCACAAATCGTAGAATCTGAGTAAAATTCGTGCGCTTGGGAAATCCTAGTTCGGGACACTGTGCTTGATCTGAGTTTCTAATAGAAAAATTAGAGTAAATTTACGTTGACACTCGTGCTTTTGTGTTGAAATTTCATAACTGCTACTACAGAAATTTCCTCCTAGTACAATATTCCTGTGAATGTAGAGCATTCATACCGAAGTAAGAGTTCAGTGATGGCTCTGCTTTCCCGAGGCCTCGGAGCCACCCGACGTCGTGGTGTACCTACCTTAAGGACACCATCCTATCTCCCAGCGGTGCTGCACTCGCCCCCATGTCGATGACGGCTGCAAGCCGAAGACGCAATCAAACCCCCCCCCGTCGTAAAAGTATTTATTTCAACAATGATGGTGTTAATGAAATTTTGTCTGAATATAAAAGCATGTATATTATAATCTGGATATATTTTTTGATGATTATTTTTGTTCCCATTGTTTAGCATTTTATGAACAGTTTGAAAAGAATTGGAATACTTTTTATACAGAAAGCGATAAACTGCACTGCTCTGCATTAAATTTCCTTACATATTTTTGTAGTAATTATTTATTTCATAAATAATTTGGAGTCACTGTCTCAAACTTTTGCGTGTTTTTTGTGAGCACCAGGTTAATTGCAATTTTATTATTAAACGTGAAATTTGACGCCTAGATTCTACTATTGGCGCAATAACAGCTTCGTTTTTGTGTGATATAAAAATTGGATTTATATAATTTTTATTTTATCTCGGATTTTTATACACATTTAGGAAAGCATGAGAAAATGTAGAAGCAGCTGAATTGTAATGTTGGCCGAAAAACTCGGCAAAGTGAAATAAACTTAGTTATATCAAGATTTTATGATGGATTGTTCCGAAGAATACAACACTTTTCCTCATCACCGTCTGAACGTGTCGGTGGTATACACCCACTTTTGGGTTCATGACAGGATATATTGGTTAATATTTGTGTTGCGACGCCATCTCTCCAGTTTTATGGATATAGCGACCCCCAAAACTGGTGGAGCATGAACAAATTTTTGCCCTTGTAACTATGACCACCCACACGTGAGAGAAGGTAACCCCTAGAACAGCGGGGTAAGGTTAAAATGAATCGCGTCCACCACATACATGGTGGTTTCGAACGGTCATAATTTTTTCAAGGCATCATGAGTTCTTCGTTATTTTGCATTTTGTATTTTACCCATTTTTATTTTGATTATAAATTTGTAAATTTAAAAAATTTCCACATTCGATATTTATCTTGTAAATAGCACAACTAAATTTGACTGAATTTTGTAGCCGGATAGTGCTAGAGCTAGAATTGTGTAAATTCACTCCGTGATGCATGCTTCTCTCAAAGATTTTTAGCAGGTTATGAGACATGTGTGCAGCGTGTGACACCATGGTCCCACAGTCAGCCGTGACTATAGCCCATAATCCGTTAATGTCGCAGTTGAAACTCAATGTACAATGACAGAATGTCACATCCAACAGTTTAATTTATCCCCTGTAGTCGAGAGCGACTGCATAAAAATTGTCTAAGAGCATCACGCGGACTCCGTTATGCTTACCCTTTAAACGTCCGTGACGTACGCCAAACGTCAAGTGAAATTTCTGAAATCGACCATGACATACGACGTACGTCAATGAAGTTTATCTGAAATGCCCATGGCGTACGATGTACGTCTTACTGCCATTTATTAAATATATTGCAAATTAGCGCACGACTGAAAACATTCTATGCTAATGTGGGCATTGTACTACGATTGTTTTGGATTGAAGACGTAGGAGGTACGTCATGGCCAGCCAAATACCTTAGGTCACTTTCAGCTTATGCATAGTATATTAAAGGCTTACAAACTCTTGACAAACAATGTTCTACATCGTTCTCGTATATTAACGAATCATTTCTTGTGATAATCGACGAAACTGGTACCAAAGCATAATCCAGGAGCACCATGGCATTTAGGACAGTATATAATATCTGGTGTCCTTTCTAATATTTCTCGTATAACAAACACGCCAGCGCTTTTGCGGGTTGCGTTTGATCTTTTCCGAATCAGTTTTTTAACTGGAATAAGTTCTGGAACGTTCATTAAGTCCATGTGACAAATTTCTGTTTCTTAATGAACAATTCGCTGGCTAGCTGACTCATAAAGATAATATGATGGTAATCGAAAAGTTTCGCCATAACATTTAGTGAGGATACCGTGACGGAAGCTTTTGAGGCAAACATCTCCCGCTTTTTCAGCGCCCGACAACCATGATTTATACATAATCCAGGCGTTTTATACCGACAAGTCGACAATATGGTAGAATATCTTCATGTACCATCGCCTGGATTTGCGCGAACAAGCATGATATGAAATGAACTGATCTTCCGCGTCAACGCCTGGAATTTTGGCATTATACTCATTTATACAAGCTGATTTCTCAACTTCCCGTCCCTACTTGTTTTTGTCTGGACCATTTCGTGCTTACCTTTTGTACTCACCGCTATGACTTCCTGATTGTCATGCCACTTGAAACCCCACGCGGACGGACTATGTTTCCAGGCAACTTCGCCTTTTTGAGTTTGCTGTGAACTACATCCTTCGGTAAACTTTTGCGATTTTTATTTACGATTCCCACTATATGAGTTTTCTGTTCGAGCAAATAATCAACTAATGATACACTTGTGTAGTATATAATTATCAGTATATATAACATGCCCCTTGTTGTAGCAGTTAGCTTTATCTGCAAGCTTCTTCACAACCTTCTCAGTATGGTCCTGGTCCAGACAACTCATCTTGTCCGCCAATGAAACGCCATGGATCGATGCACAAACCATTGGGCTGACACATTTGATAAAGTTTATTTGTGCTTTTTACCTTTTATGTATTGGCGAAAAAACATCGTTCCTCGAAACCCATACAAAGATCCGTCGATTGACAGCTCGCAACCGGGCTGCCAGATATCTTGCATAGCTTTACGAAACGCGTTGAGAAGTGGGAGTACTTTGAGAATTCGCTGATCTTTATCATCGTCGCCATTGTAAAATTTGAGCATACAAGTTATGAGAAGGTACCGGTTGTAGGACATTGACTCAGACATGGTTGAATTGAAACATACATAATTTCTCGACCTATAGTCTTTTATATCGTTAATAGGACACAGTACGAGGACAGTTGCGAGATAACGGTCTAGCTCTTCCCCGGTGTCGTTTGATCAGCCTTTCACTCTGGAATATCTGGTAACACGACGATCTCTCAGTTGCTTTTTGCGTAGGCATTAATTTCTGTTACCGTAGTGCTAATAAATTCGTCGTGAATACAACCTTGAAAAAATAAAACTCATCTGCATCGTCAGGAATGTTAATTTTGAAACCATCACGTTGAACGAATTGGAAAATTTGAGGACTTTCCATTGTATTACCATCCCACGAACGCTCCAAAATATCATTTGCAGGATTGGCCACTATTGAATTGTCCTCGGGATTACCATATTCGTCGAAACCATCACTATCACTCGATTCACTATCAGAATTGTCCAACGGATCAGGCTGTTAGGGCGGATAATTATCAATTTCAGCTTCAATGTCACTATCGGCGTCGGAGTCGACATCATCGGTATCTGGATCAAGGTTAGCATCAAGCAAACTAAATTTACGCCGCGAAGTTATAATGTACGTTTAATTAATATCCTGAAAAAGACTGCACACCAAGCATAAATGTACCAAGTATTTGAGTTTTCATGGCAGATAGCATTTTGTTGCATGATACTGAAAGGTCACCTAGCGTCCGCTTACGTACGCCGTACGTCGTGATGAACGACGAACCTAGTACGTTATGTGCACCTTGTAATCCTAGTGTGATTGCTCAATGTCCGTTTACGTGAAAATATGTCAGAGAAATTTGTCCTCCATTGATAACTACGAACGACAACGACTGTAACGGTGTAGACGATAACAGATTCCGATGTTCAGATAAATAGTTAAGCTTAATCCAAGTTGGGAATTTTTGTTTTTGCCATGGGTGAAGTAGTGACGTACAACGTACGTCCCGGACGCTTAAAGGGTTAAACGTGTTTTAATATACCCACTCTCGACTACAGGGGATAAATAAAATTGTCCACTATGACACCCTGTCATTGTCCATTGAGTGTCAGCTGTGACACTGCCGGATTACTGGCTATAGTCGCAGCTGACTTTGAGACAGTGGTGTGATACGCTGCACACACGTTATCTTGAATGTCTCATTAACTGTGATAATTTAAGCGTTATAAGGGTAAGTAAAAATCATGCATGCTCATAAAGGCAGGAAGGGGGACTATATCCCTAAGGCCCGGATCACCTTGGGCGACGTCGATTCCCTTGCGGGGTAGCGTGATCCCCCATGGGGCTCCGTAACGCTCTTTTTCGCGCCGAAAGCTCACGGAAAGTTTTGCATAAATTGGCAAATATCCATGAAAAATAGGTAAAACATGATAAAATCATTTGAAACTAGCAAAAATTAGGGGAAGGTACAAATCGAGGGAAAATTGCAACAATTGAGGGAAAATTGGCAGAAACCGGAAAAATTGGCAAAAATTTGATAAAATTTTTGTTTTACAAATTTCCACAGTTTTATCTTCTCTGACGACACACCATCTCCCCCACCAGCTGATCCCCCGCGAAAGCACCCGCTATATCTCCTGGACCTTGGAATACATGATGTATAAAAATGTTTTTATCCTTTGATTTCGCTTATTCATTTTTGTCCTTCTCAGTATGTTAACGATTATGCGGAAAAAGTTAGATACAGCTAAAAGTTTACTGTGTATTATGTGTGAGTCCAGTTTAGTGACATAAGAACAACATTGGTGTACGTACCTAAAGTGTACTCACGTATTACCATTACACGCAAACCTAAATAAACACACATTGTTTAGTAGTAACTAGCAAGCGTGGGTGAAACGGAGGTAGCTTGGTTTCATTTTTAAAATTATTTTGTTTAATCACATGTACTAACTGTGAGTTCAGTTAAGTGAGAAAATAACAACCTTGGTGTACGTATCTAAAGTGTAGTCACGTATCACCATCACACGCAAACCAAAATAATGCATCATTTACCTTATGATGTGTGCAAGCAGGGTCTGATTTTGTCACAGTCTGTCGTGACTCTAAAGCAATGCTTGGTTAGCCGCGATCAGGCAGTGTGACATTTTTTGGGCCGAGCCAGACCCTACAAGTATAGTTAGCTAATAGTAAAGCGAGGCTGATTAATTGTGACAAGGGCCGCAATCGGCTCAAAAAGTCAGAAATATATGACGACAATGAAAAATCGCGAAAAAATGAAATTGGTGATACTTACGGTCATATATTCGTAAAATATCCTTGCAGTTAGAAGAGAATAATTTTTATGTATAAAAGTGCGTGTTTTACATAGCTAATAGCTTGGCTTGTAAAAAGAGCTTAAACAAAAATTTTGAAAACAGTGATATTTACGTATTTATTTCACCTGCATTTATGGGTCTTGCGGTAATTACTACTAATCTTGCCTTTTTTGGACCTAGAGCGCAATATTATTCCTGTAACACAATCTGATTCTAATAAATATTTTTTCAGTAGTCAGTCCCGGCTATCAAACCCTGAGACATAGCCACTCCCGGCTCTTACAAACATAATAGCATAGCATAGCTATTTGGTTTTGTTTGTGAAGGGCCAGATGTGGCTGTGCCTATTTGTCACGTGCCGGAATTGGCTCTGTGATAGAATCCGGCCCTAGGTGCATACATCTTAAGGTAAATGATGCATAAACACACATTGTTTAGTAGTAACTCGCAAGCGAGGGTGAAACGGAGCGAGCGTGGTTTCATTTATTTTTTTAAGTTATCGTTTAATCACCTGTATTAACAGTCTGTGCGTCATGAGAATAGCATCCTAAAACCTCTTAAACCTTGAATCCATTGAAAACTCCAAAACCTCGTCGACCGTAAATCTACCTGAAAACAACTGACAAAGTATCTTGTGCTGGTTTCTAGGTAACCAAATCATCGTATTCAGATTGCCACAAAACTTATATAGACAATTCTTGGTGACCTGTACGCAAAACGCAGCCGGACAACTGAAGAGAGGCTATATTTTGGAAATTGGGTTCATTGATTTTAAACCCATTGTAAAGTCATGAAACATGCATTGCGGGCACAATATAACCAAATAATTGCATTCAGTCTTAAAGATGTATCCGTGTATACGTAATAACCGGTGACGCAGCTGCATGGCGCAACTTCCTAACACCATGCCCGTACGACCCCGGCTATCGTAACCTCAAGGGTGGACCGTTACTACTAAAATTTTAATACTATTCTTGGTCAGACCCAAGAAGCTACGCAGCTTAGCAGGCCGCAGGCGCGCTTCACGGGGTGTGTTCGGACCCCGCCCGAAGGGTTGCGCACGTGTCTAGTATCGGGTATGATTTCTGAGGTCCCCCAGGGAGGCTAGCACCGACACCTGCTCACAGGTCATGGAGCCTAGCCGCTATTCCCTATCTTAGACTCATTGGAAGTTGTTTAGTTCTATTTTAGTGTGATAAGTGTTGAAATAAAATATGAAAAAAGTCCGTAGAAATTTGAAGCTCAAGTTGATTTTACCTAGTAAAGATCTTGGTATGCTCCGTGTTAGAGCATTGACCTATGTGGCCCCCACAGGGTTCCGACAAGCCCTGAGTGTTTAATGTCGGATTATCAATGGCGTGGCCTGCTTCCTCAATAAATTCTATGCGACCGAGCGTACCGGTACCTTGACCAGCGAAAGTTTTAACTTATTAGAATCGAGAAAATTTCTAACGAATTTTGAGTCACTGTCGCCGACGGGTTAAATTTTGGTGACGTTTTCCAGGTATTCTATTTCCTAATTCCGGTAAGAACGTAAATGGATATGACAGAAGGCTATGCGCGCCAGTGCGTGCGGCATTCTCGCTCACAAGCCATGGCGAGCAGTGCCTGCTCGTCCGCACGGACAAACCCAAAAAAAACTCCCTATCGTCTCGAGATCAAAGAAGGCTGCACTCGGTGTTCATAAGACAATGTTTATTTACAATGATCATATTGTATTGCGGGGACGAGTGTTCCTGAACAAAGAGCGGATCGAGGTGAGTGAATCAGATCAAGGGAGCCTAGTGGCATCTCATTGTAGTCGCTTCGGTTCATCGCATTAGGGGCAGAGAGAGTTAAAAGAGAACATGGGTGGAGCGTACAGATGTCCGCATGTTGCGGACTAGGAGCGATTATCCCTGCTTCTGCTCAACGTGGGCGAATTAATCAGCTATGCGGCTCGATAAGCAGGGGCCCTAGTGTGCTTCGGCTCCTTAATGCAGGTCGCTCTGGGCGACGAATACTAAGGCGGGGCGGAAGGAAAAACGGTGGTCAGGACTGACTGTGCGAGTTCAATAGCATTGTTGGAACGCTACGCAGGGCGATGCCGACTCCATCGGGTGACAAGTGGTGTCTGGAAATTTATACTCACATTTGTGCCTATGCATAAATTCGCTCTATTGCGTTTGCCGTCCTTACCTACCTAATGGAACGACCGACCGAAGGACAAGCTAAGCCAAAAAGAAGGGGGAAATGGAATAATCCCGTGGATTTAGGCCGACGGGATGTGGTCGTGGGGCTAAGTCACGCGATGCGTCCTTATGAGCAGCTTACGAGACCGTCACCCAATTGATTGATTTCTATTGGAATTCTATGTTGGGTTTTAGATGGGGAGGCGAGTCCTTTAGGTGGAACACACCTAGCCGAAGGCTAAATTAGCCTCATTTCCTACCTATTGGGGTCGTTTGGACTAATCGGGCCATGGGCGATCGGCCGGGACGCGTCCGTGTCTTTTGGTTTCCTTTTTGTTATTGTTAGGTTGCCTCTCTCTAACGCCTATCTTTCCTATTACACTGCACTGTTGCAGTGTCTCAACTGCATTGTAGTGCAGTTGAGTTATCATTGACTTCGTTGTCAATGTCGTTGTGTTCCTATGACTGAATGGTTAAGACTAAAGATTCTGCAGCGGACTTAAATTCTCCGTGCAGGATCAATTCATAATAAGGGAAAACTTACTGGCTGGCACTGAAGCTGTAGAAATAGTGAAACTGAGCATACATAGTACATAGCCTAACGGGCAAACCGAGCTAAAATCAAAGAAAAGCTAAACTCAGCGATCAACTCGCTCCAAAGAGAAAAGGAGTTTTGCACTCGCCCAGTTTGGGGCCGAAATGGCCTGGGCGAGCAGGTAAGTTTCTTTATTTTCAGGAAGTCCTAAAATTTTGTTTGAGGGCGGGGACACGAACTGTTTCTCCCGCAAATGCGGTATCTGGTGATGACGCAGGGGTAAGCCTTAATACTGTTTCTTTTAGACAATAATCTCGAGAGAAGACCATTGCGTAGTGCAATGGTGAACACCGGTAAACTTAGTTGTTTTAACCACATATTTATTTGGGTCCAAAACTGGTGTGTCACCAGAAAACGAAGCGTCATCTTCCCAGGTCGAGGTCGGCGAAATTTTGCTCAGCTGGGGGCATGCTCCTCCAGCTCATTTTTTTGATCACACGGGGCCAAGAGGGACACCTTAAGTTACTCCGGTCAGTCGTCCTAATGAGATTGGTGTACAATTGAGATGCCTACCGAATATGTCGTCTATGTGCTCTAAAAACAGCTAAGCCAAGACAATTCTGAAACAACATTCCGTGAAAGCTGCAAACACCTTAGGCTCAAGTTAGCGTCCCTAGAATTTGTTTAGTCTTTTAAATTCCCAAATTTTCTTAACTCGATAAAATAGAAGAAATTTTAAGGGCTTCCTAAAGCCCGACGGAGGCTAGTCCTCCGTCCCTAACCTGCGTTTCTGTCCAAGCCCAAACACGTCATGAGCATTGAACAATCAACTAAACTGCTAATTCGGAAACCAAAACAACAAGCGATTGAGTAAGTCCCTTTGTCAATGGAGTACACGTTCAAGAAAGTTTTACCGTGGTCGACTCAGGAATATTCGATAACCCTAACTCAAAAGCAGCAAATCATGTAAAACCTGGACGAGAAGCGTCCATTTTGGTGTGTCTTACCTATGACCACGGGGAATCAGACGGACTTCGGCTATTTGTCCTATACTCTACAGCAATCCCGTGCGATCGCTCAAGATGCCCAAAACGGGACTCGATGTGTGGAGGTTTGTCAATGAACCTAATTAACTGCCTATGAATGACCTGTCACAGTTACAACTTGGGAAAGTAAACCCCCTTACGCTCGGTTCTCCTGTTGACTTACGATATTTGATCCGGGACAGCTATTGCTAGTCCCCTTCCGCGAGACGAAAGATGTCTGCGCAGGACCTCCAACCGTCGAAGCCCATTCCAAACGGAGAAAACGAAAACCACGAGAAAGCACAAATCGAAGTAAAACTATACTGTAAAATTCAAGCGTCGGAGCCAGTCAGTAAAGTCGACCGATCTCCGCGCTGCCGAAGTCGAACTGATTCCAAGATTCGACGCGTTGGTCGTAACCTCGAAATTCTTGCCTGTAGTTAAGAATGGCGATTTTGTCGCCGTGCAATCGGTGGCGATTTCTTGACGCCCACTTTTTTGGGTTTTCTGTCCAGTGTCCAATTGGGGACACTTCTGGAAAATCGAATCTTGACGGCTACCGTAAACCGTCGATGTTCTTAAAGAGAGTCGGCTTCAATTAAATTTACCGACATCAAGTTTGAATCTTCCGAGTACTCGGAAGTTGTCCATCTGTGATTTTCGTCCCAATTTTCTCACGAAAAGTAAATTTGAAGTCCCAATTTCCCGTCCTTATCGCCGGATGTCCAGCGAAATTGGATCCTAAACTCACAACGTTTGAACTGTTTCCGGTCCCAGCTTAAATCAAACCATTGAAGATATCTTCGGGTCACGGAATTTCCTTCTTCAGACCCAATTAGCGTGACTATCTGCTCATATTTTGACTATTTGCACTTCCCAGCCCATCCCGAGTCGGCAAACATCAACTCGGCCTTTGTTGTTTTCGACTTGCCACCCTCCTAATTAGGCTAAATTTTGCTTTGAAGATGACCCTCGCTCATGAGGACATCCAAACACAACGAAAAAGCTCAAACTAATTTATGGTTTTCATGCAAGTATCTATGTTTCAACGGCGCGTCGGGGGGTACCGACGGCGGGAACATGCCCGTCGCGAGGCCAGAGACGGGGCGAATTCTAGCGTACTCCTAATTAGTCAGGCGCCCTGTTCTAAGGCCCCTAGGGTCCGCGGGAAGGCCCTAAAGTCCCCCCCGTTCGTCCTTGTCGTTCGTATTTTGTCCGTCCGTAAAACTTTGAAATTTAGTGAGTTTTAGTATGGCGTGTCCTTGTCTGTCCGTCCTCATGCTACGTACTTACATATATATATATATATTGTATACATATATCTACACACATATATATACACACAAATACTCACGCTGCACACATCAGACAGGATGGCGTCCTGAGCGACAGAAAGGTCGCTCAGGATAAATACAAACTCACGACACGCCCCAACAAAACAACAACACAACAACAACAAAGCGATAACCAAGAGGACCGACCAGAAAAGTCAGTTAGAGAGAGTGTGAGGACAAGAAGGTGAAAGGACACCGAGGACACGAAGCGGGCGTGGGAAGGGAAGCGGGAAAAGGGGAATCCGGGAGGATTTTTGAGGGGCTGGGGTCAGATTCGTTCCCAGGGCGGAAAACGGGGTCGATTGATACCAAACACAAGGGGGGTAGACATAGAAGCGGGTCGGGACCCACATATGGGTTCCGATGTGTATTAGTATGGATGAGCTTTAGCGGGCTCTCCTGCGTTAACGGTGGGGCGGAGCGACGCCCGCCGGGTATCGTTGGACTCGTCTTCCAACGGCAATTTAAATGAGGGGTGACATCGCTACTGGGGCGGCAGGGGTAAGAACGGTACTAAAATTGCAGCTATTAGAGAAAGTAGTGGCTACGGTAGGGGCGCTTTTGCTGGTTGTCCCGGGTTAACGGGGCGGCGGACCGAGACCCGCCGGGTATTTTTGGAGATGTCTCATCGAGACGAATCCGTTGAGGGGCGGTTCACCCATTTTAGAGTTGTAAGGAAAATCTCGAATTATCGGTGCCCATTAGCGGTTGGCAACAACTTTCTAGGCATCTTTGAGTGACTACAGCGAGTCAGCGGGGACTCGGACGAAGGTCCGGCACACGTGGTTGGACTCAACTAGTCACTATGAACAAAACGAGGGGTCGCATGCGCCAGTTCTAAAGCAGGGTAGGGGAACGAGGGTGTCGGATGGTGGGGGCTGGCATTAGTTGCATACTACAACGGGGCTACGGAAACGAGGCGATTTTACCGGAAAGAGTTGTCCACGGGACACATATATATATATATATACGTGCACATATGGTATGACCTAACACCATGGAAGGTAACAGTCCGGATTCCACGTTGACAATCCCACCTAACGTAAGTAGCGATTGTCTCTACACGTTACAGGCGAAGTTTCGGCGTTGTCCTGAGCGACTTTGGATGTCCAACCACAATTCCCAAAGAGTTCTACCAGCCTGCTCCGGTTGTTTTCCGGATCATGGTACCGTAGACGGTGACGGGCCTTCGAATTAACCCGACATCCGTCGTCCCTTATAATCGCGAATCTATAGTCGATACGAATATAATCCTATAGCACATAGTGTCCGCTGGTTGGGTTTTCGACCAATTTCCAGGCTCCTCTGGTGTGGGGCTCCTTCTTCAGTCTTACAGATCGGTTTAGGCGGTTTATTACCCTATACTTCAGTCAGATCGTAACACTCGTCCCGGTCAAATTAGTCAGTTACAACAAAGAGATATGGCGTGTTATGCAAGACGGTTCAACGATGGCACGACATTTTACACAAACGATTCACTGATAGGATACGGCCTTTTATACAAACAGTTCAATGATACGGCATTGTATACAACTGTTCAATGATACGGCATTTTATACAAACTGTTCAATGATACGGTATTTTATACAAACTATTCACTGATACGGCATTTTATACAAACTATTCACTGATACGGCATTTTATACAAACTGTTCACTGATACGGCATTTTATGCAAACTATTCACTGATACGGCATTTTATACAAACTGTTCACTGATACGGCATTTTATACAAACTATTCACTGATACAACACAACATTTTATACAAACGGGTCACTGATATGATACAGCATTATATACAAACAGTCACGTGCCAACGCATTCCAGTTCAATTTTGGGTGCGAAAGTCATGAGATGCTCGTGACAGGGCCGGAACGACCCTGTTACATATAGCCCCTTCTTGATGGCCTGCACGCAACGCATAGACAAATGAAAACGCACTACATTTTGGAAATCGGGTTCATCGACCAAAAACCCTTGAAACAGTAAGAAAAGGTATAATATAGTCAAGTTGGACTGCAAATAGCAAAACCATTGTATCCAGCTGTGCTTGTTTAGAAAGGGCACATCCTCATCACTTTTGCTGTAGATTTATCGAGATCTGTTAAGCAAACGATGTAAATTGAACGTTTTATCAGGTACGAACCAAATTTTGTGACTGTTTTTTCTAAATTTTGTACTGCCTATTATGTGTTGGAGTCGTTTCAGCGTGTAGCTGTGAATTTTTGCTCTAAATATTGTGGCTGTGATCTATCTCTTGTGGGAACACGATCATAATTTTATGGTTTACCAGTAACCATTTGTTTATTCTCTACCCATATGGGGCGGCCACGCGGTTTATCCTTTGAGTCAAGAAAAAAAATTTTTGCTAAGGCAAAAATTTCATTTTTGACACTTATGAACACACCTATTTCTAATGAGAAGAATGAATGAGTGGTAATGCAAACACCAAAAAGTTGAACCCATATATCTCAAGTGAAATGGAAATCGCCTATGTGCGGCTTACAAATGAGCTACCTTGGAGGTTCCCCCTTTTCGGCGCACTATATACGCCAGTGGCTTTACCGGCTAGTAAGTGTAATTGCTCCTAAAACGCCACCGAATAGGATAAGTGCTAACTTTGCTGCAATGGGCATGAGAGTACCAATACCGCCGACACCCTCCGGGTTCGTTGCTTAATGAGCATTGTTGGCTTAATACTATCGCCCCTCAAACATACTAAGAAGCTACTCAAACATCTCTCATAAGAGATTTAGTATGAGTTCGTAAATAGATACAGAGCCAAATGCATGGTAGTACTCTGCACCTGCAGTAGCAATATAGCACTAGGGGACAGTGGCGCGCACAGGATTTACAGTTATGGGCCAAATTGAGGATTTACAACCAAATTAATTAATTATCGACGTTTGATATTCGCCAAATGCTCGAAGTTCTAAATAGTTTGGGGCGGTGCATGACTCGGCGGCCCTCCCTGGGTGCACCTATGCTAGCGGATATCACTTGCTATAATATACAAACACACTTCAAATATAGGTTTGTTTCAAATCAAATAGCGCATGTTAAATGGTGTGCTACCTCACTGCTCCCGTCTTACCAACATAAAACATTAAATCTAATCGTTAAACGTGTACGCATATTAAATCCTTGCAATTTATCGCAGATTTATTTTGCGTATTTGTATATGTTTTGTGCTTTTTTTTCATATACATAATATCCTTGCTACAACCAACATGGCGACATTGTTTGGTCAGATTGTGCATTATGCTTTGTTCTACTGACACTATATATCGCGAACGATTTTCAATCTGGGTAGAGGTAACTAAGATAAAACCCACTTAGACCTGAAGGCAACAAGCAACTAAATACACATCTGGGGCAAGCTGGAGTAAAATAACACTTAGGGAACAAGATAAGATAAGCAGTGACATATTTTTATGAAAATATATTTAGCTGGGCTCATCAAGAAGTTATCTTTCTTCAACTCTCTAAGAATTATAAAACTTTATGATACGGTTGGTGGCTTAACGTTACGCTAATGTCACTGATACTTTACAGGAGTATTAAACTGTCTAATATGGCACCGTTTCTTCATTATCGCTAGCATACTGCTCAAGAACAACTGTTTGGATCACATTAATTTTTCATTCTGAAATGCATAAGTAAAGACAAACTGTCTATAAACGGCTTGTTTCGTAGTCCTTTATAACTTAAGTTAAAGCTCCTACATTAACACTATTTTCTTCATGGGGAAGTAATTATTTAAATAATTATGTTATTTTACTTGTTATTTTCCCTACTATTTTCAATTTTAATTTACTTTTATCCATTTCGATCTAAGTTTCAATGTTTTTAATGATATCAATTTTGGTTTATTTTTTATTTTCATGAAATTGTTTCAACGTTAATACTTCTATAGTCTTCTTCACATGAGAGTTACTGGTTCACAAGTCATATAATGAACTAGAATGAGCAGCAAGTTTGCGGTTATCCTCTACAATACTGTTGCGCAGCGTCTGATAATCGCTGGAAAGATAATCTAGGATATTCCCAGGCGTCAGCTTATGTCGACCGATGGGCAAAGGGGACGCCGCTAATAATTTTGGACCGTCGACCCCGAGACTACCTGCCTTAGGCCTTCGGCGGGTCACAAGCAGGTTTTCGCCAGGTATTATATAGTCACATGATTTTTACTTAGTAAAAATATACATCTGTATGTAAATATATATATGCACATATATATATGTATCACCTAGCACTAGCTAATACACGGACAGTGCCAGTATTCCGCTATTCCGTTATTCATCGTTTTGGCATTTAGCACGGTTTCATCATATGAGTAAATCGTGTTTACTGCAATAGTTTTGTCTTTACGGCATCGTCGATACTGGTTTTGGAATTAATTAAATTTGTAATAGAACGAATCATTTTAATCATACATGCTCACAGTGGACGGTAGAGGGGACCTCTGCTAATGGCCTGAACGTCCCCTCATCAGCGTTAAGCGTCGACCCCACTATAAAACACCGTTGGTTTAGTCTCAAATTTCAATATAATAAAAGCGGAAGGTAGGGAGGTTTGAATTGAAAAATTTGATAAGTAGTAATGAAGTTTTGAATGAATGAAGGTCGTTTGAAAATGTGGAGGTTGGAGAGAATTGGAAATTTCAATGAAAATTTAAAAAGAAATAGAGAGAGGGAGAAAGGAGTGGTTTAGATATGTGAATATATACGGTTATGTGAAAAGGATATTAAAATTTGGTGTGTAATGGTTTAGTTTTGGGGAAGAGGGGTGGTTTGAATTTTGGTTAAAAAGTAGAAAATTGGGAAAAAGTTGAATTTGGTTTAATTTAAGTTTTAATGAAAGAAGCTGCGTGAATATAATATATGATTTAGGAAAAAATGATATTTGAAAACAAAAAGTGAATTTAAGATAGTTTTTTTATGTAAAAGTTTGGGTTTTAGAATATATAAGTATGATAAAAATATGGATTTATAAAAATTTTAGTATATTTTATGAAAGTAAAATAAATACATAGCTAGGTGTAATTTTTAATACTTATTCATATGTCAAATACGCGCTCATGGTTCCTGTTGCTCATCGTTGCTAAAAACCCGGATTGGTCACCGAATCTCACGAACCCGTATAAGAGCATTAGTGGCAACTCCGTACTGACGGTAGATATCGTGAACGCTTACAAGATCATTAGTGGCAACTTCGTACAGACGGTTAAGCGAATTCTTCAAGATGCCCCAGCGATAACTAAGGGGACACGCTCCCAAATTGTTTGTACAACAGTGCCGAAGAAACGTACCGAAACATTTCTTCTCATCCAGAGTGGTTCGGCCCTGGAACGATCTGTCTAATACCATAACAATGTCACGTACCATAGACACGTTTAAAATGCACCTGAGGGGGGCGTGATAAAATGTCTACCAGACTTGCGCTCCTAAACCATCTGAAGGTATGTTCTTATACCACTCCCTTCTCTTGATTTTCTTTTCTTTCTGTTTCTTTGATTCGTTCTTTTTGTTTCAATTAATGCTAATTTGCATAATTAGAATTAATTGCTTAGTTTAGCTAACATTTTGTTAGCTTGTTTTTGTTAAATAGTTTCAGTGTTGATCTGGATGTTGAAGAGTTCGGTAGCTCGTGACACAAGTTTCTGTTTAACAGCATAGTATTGCTTAAGGAAAGACTACTATCGGTTTTATTATTATTCGCGGCTTTTCCGGACTACTTCCACACATCAGAGCGTAATTTGTTATTTAAACTTACTGTTTTTAATTGGTTTTTAATTTTTATTTGGTGACGTAGTGGAATTGAAGCTAGTTACAGCGACATGTTACAGCGTAACGATTTTGCGTTATGGTTTTTTGCTCCGCTGTTACTGAATTATAAGTGAATACGGTTTTCTAAATTTCGACTTCTAGAGTTTTTAGCCCAAAAAATTATACATCGCTTCAAGGTTGACAAGAAATACGACCTGGTTGTTCCGGGTTTTGGATTTACTACTGTTTTGGTTAAAGAATTAACGTCGAGTAGCACCGAACTTCACAAATGAGTACTTTACATTTTAACGAGTTTAAAATAGTAATAATATTCATTCCTTTATAAAAAGAGTGGCATGGTTGAGCACGAGTGTTAATTAAAAGTATAACGGTCCTCCCATAGAGTTCCAAAGTGCACAACCCGTACATTTAGGAATACCTCGTGGAGTTAACCGGGAAGGAAGTACGTGAGCATACCCAGGGTGAGTTCAGGAAGTGGCTGACCAAAGTAATTAATTTGGAACTAGAGAGTAGTCGCCGCTACTAACTAGTTATAGCGGGCTCGTCAGCCGAACGGAGACGAGAACATTAATATAGTGGCACGTAATTAGCGTAATTCTAAGACCTTAGGATAAGGTAATCAAATAAACTTACGGGGCTAGCCGTCCGGAAGTCTAGGTACAAACCCATAAGGGCAAAGTAATAGAGTAAAAATATCCAACACACGCCGTCCGGATACGTTGGCTTTAAGGAAAGTAGCGTAAATTTAAGGACGAGATTAAGGTAATTAAATAAACGTGCGGGGTCAGCCGTCCGAAGGCCTACGTACAAATATTACAAGAGGACAAATCGTATTTAAGCGCTAACATAATCCATAATATAGACACACCATTACTTAGAATAATAGTGCGCTCAAACACCTGAGTTAGAAAAATCAGAAAACAAGGCTTGGTCATTGAAAGTCCGGAGGATTATCAAAAAGCGAGTGGTAAAAATACTACAGAGGAATCGAGGTGTGTATAAGTGGTGCGAATATCATTGCTGCCACGGCTAAAACTAATTCGATACCCAAACCAATAATTATAAACGTTCTAACACTGGCTTTATTAGTTTATTATCTGAATAATACTCAGAGCATATCGAATTAGACTCGCCGCAACGCAAGCCGAACTGAGTCATTGTTATACAGTAGGCACGCGCCAAGAAAGTATACGAGCGCGAGTCTCCGCCGGCATACTACTGGCCACACCTTGAACACCACGCCTTCTGGTGACGAATGCCGTCCCATTTTTAACATCCGATAGCCGTCATAACAAAAATACCCTCCAAGCCCTGCTTCTTTGAAACATAAAAAATAACAGTCGGGGGTTCCCTAAGCTCAATAAGAGTTAAGTCGAAACCACCCTAAAATTTATTTAAATTTACTAAATAAAATTATTTACGGTGTGCGGCCTAATTTAAATTGAGGCGGGCCTAGTTAGTGGGATCCGACCAAGGGGAACTTGCCAACATCCCAAAAGCGCGAGTTTGGGATTACGCGCTTAACGCAACTCTATCACCATTGGTGTAGGTTTTGATTTTGGGTTTTGTTTTATTTATGCTAGTCAGTCTTGATTTGCCATCGCCGCTTTTGGTGCGCAAAAGAATGCGGTCCAGATTTATGTTATATATATACTATATATATATATATATGTGTTTTTCATGATTTTTGTTTATTGCTTTCTGATTTCGTACGCAAAAATCTGTGTGTTTAGCATAAGGCAATAATGACATTCTACGAGTTTAGTGTTATCCGATATTAAGTGCTGGCTTGGTGTTTCACAGAAGGAGCTGCTGCGGTGTACAGAGAATGATCTACTTGCGTGGAATGGAGAATAAATCATATAACAAGTAAAGTAATACCCTATTACTATTTACCTTAATACTAATATTCTTAATAAAATCGAGGTGATGTGGCTTAAAAGAACTAAGCCGTAAGATCTTATAGTAGAAATAATTTATCAGTATAATAATACTATAAAACATTTTCCGTGAGTCGAGTGAGAAACCCCGGGACAAGTATAGTACAGGGGCTAACTTCGTGAGAAACCCGCAGCGTGTAAGGGGGTGGATCGGACAACCAATTCTTGAGATGCCTCCTCTCCTTACCTGTTGTCGCATTGTTTTCGGGTGCCGGAAGATCGAGAGAGAAAAAGTTCCAACTGGGGCGGTGTTGTTCCAGTTCTTAAGTATAACGCAGTACGCCAGCCATTCGGCGCTAAATGCTTTAAATAAGGAATAGTAGTAGCATAAATTAAGCATAAAATCATAAAAGGCTCAGGTTGAGATAAGTAAATAATCGTACAGTACGCCAGCCATTCGGGGGTAACTGTACCAACCTCACAAGAGGAGTATTAAAGTAGCAGATAGCCTAAATCTAAACGTTAATAGAGGAAACCGAAAGACCGGTAACATGGTGCATTTATTAAAATAGTTCAGAACAAAGACTAGGAATACTGGTGGTCATAATCAGGTGTAGCACTGAAGAATCGTTCTGTGGATTGCGTGCCTCATCATTAACTGTTTATAAATAAACATTTCTATTCAAGTCTTTCGTTCTAAAGTCTCTGAACCACGAGTGTGTATAATAGTCCCGCAGCAGCGCCAGAAATAGGCACAAATAAAAAAACGCGGACCAATACGGGTTCCCTACTGGCATTCTACTGGCTACACCTCGTTCCCATCAATCCGGTGAGGAATTCCTTCTCCATTTAATTACTTATAGCCGTCATAAAAGTTCCCATTCCTGCCCTACCCCATCTAAAAGCATTAAAACAACATGCTGACCACGGTGTCGTGTAAAAGTGGGAAAGTAATAGCAAAATAAAAGTGGTCTGAATTTTCGAAAAATCAACCCCAAGCCCCAAATAAGGCGGAAGCCAAAACAGAAGTTATTTATACTGTAGCAGGAATTATTAGACCAGATAACCAGGACGTTTTACGCAAGCCTGTCTAAATTCTAATACTAAATGCCACTTCAGAGAACACCACCTTGCGCAACAACCCATAAAGAATCGGCAATAAAAACAAAGAACGCCGACCAAAACGGAGAAAACAACCAAGCATAATCAAGTGTAAAATGCCCAAACACGGTAGCAACACCGAGTAGAATTCGAAGACATAATCAGACAATTCGATCCATGCACGCCCGAATCAAAAGAACAAGACAACAGAGAAAGTTTACCACAAAAGTATACAACAGGTTTCAAGAAGAAGCGATTGCAAACGAACGGTTCGTAACAACCGACTATTTGAATATATAAGTCCAAGAAACTATACAAAAATCGCAGCAACAACGGGAAAGACAACTGCATTTCATAAAGAAAAACACATCTTTAACGGAAGAAGTCGAGCGATTTTGTCAACACTGGGATCAAAACGAATCAAAAATCTCACCTGCACAATCGAAAAGAAATTCGGAAGGCGTAGAAAAAGAAATTTAGAGTCAAGTATCAATAGAATCAATGGAAGAGAAAAAGAATCAAGAAATCGAGGAAGCCCAACAAAAGCAACTTCAATATCGAATCAGTACCAACAAAGTCAACGACCAAAGATTGTAATTTAAGGCATATAATATTACTGTCCCTTCAGTCTGGGTCAAGCGTATAGGCCGCCGAGCAACGATAAAGAGTCGAAGCAAATACAAGCGGCAATAACAACAGTTGGTGTTCAAGGAACAATCGGTGTAAACGAATTATAGTCGAAATCTAACAATTACAAGAACAACGACAACAATTACTGAGCGCGAGCAATAACGGCGAACAATTGGAAACAATCGGTGCAAATCAAAAACGAGTCGGTGCAAACCAAGAACGAATTGGTTCAAATTCGAAAAGAACAGTAAATGAATCAAATCAAAGAATCAACGCGGAGCGACAAGCACCAAATGCACTAACAAATTAAGGTGTAATTCAAACGGCGAATACATGAAAGCAAACATAACCCATGTGCGTGACGACGAATTACGGTGCAACTCAAACGGAGAACACATGAAATCAAGCACAATCCTCGTACGCGACGCCAAATGTCGGTGCATTTCAAACGGCGCACCTTTCCCAAATTTCGTTTCAACTTGTCTAAGCTCTCAGAATGCACGGTTTCAGAGTCAAGGTTGCTCCACTGATCGATGACTCGGCAAGTGAAAAAATGACCACGAACGTTTGTTCGTACACGGAAACGAAAAAGTTTCATTTCATGTGTTCGCAGGACGCGATATGGGCGCGTAAACAGTGTATCTGGATCGACGATCGTTAGATGGTGGAGGATTTTGTAGCAATTGACCATGTCGATCATTTCGCGGCGACACTTAAGAGTGGAGATTTCATCAAGATTGACGTTGTGAGACTAAAAACATCGCCTCTCGATCTTCTCGAGGCGCGCGATACTTGTTGTGTATTGTGGGGACCAAGTCACAACACCGAATTCGGGAAGGGGCGTACCAATCCTTTGTAGAGTGGCATGACAACTTCAACGTCAGACGACAATAGTGTACGACATATCACACCAATTCGCTGGTCGGCTCGTGACTGTATGGAGTCCAAATGCTGATTACATCGGAGATTACTGGCAATGGTGATACCTTGGTCACGAACAGACTCGTCTTCAGGGTTAACTCCATCAGGTAGATGGTACTGGACTGGGAAGCGACGATGTGGCCGGAGGCGCAAGAGGGAACATTTGGTTCGTTTCAGCTGGAGCAACTAGGTTTGGCACCATTGAATAACAGTGTTGATATCACACTGTAGTATAACACAATCAGAGTTGCTACAAATCTCTCGGTAGAGCTTTGTGCCATCTACAAATAGGGCGATATTAGAGCAGATGTTATCAGAGATGTCGTGTACATAGGTGAGAAAGCAGTTTGGGCCGCTGATGGTTCCCTGATGTGTGGCTCTCCGGACAAATTTCCATGGGGACTCTACGCCATCCAGAATGATGCGCTGGCTACGGTGAGTGAGAAAGCTGCGGAACTACCGTAGCAGATTTCCTCGGATGCCACAGTATTTCATTTTCATAAGACGCTCGAAAGGAACTGACTCGAACGCTTTTCGAAAGTCAAGGTATAACACACCAGTATTAGGTCTAGAATCAAACGATAACGTCCAGTCGTTGAGTCACGTCAGAAAATTGGTGACGACGGACCGGCCAGCTAATCGACCATACTGGTAACCGCTGATAATGTTATTGCTGGTCAAAAATTCAAGGACCTGGTGCCAGACAACGCGTTCAAGAAATTTGGAGACAATGGGACGAAATTCATCACAGGATGTTGTAGTTGTGACCTATGGAAGCGGTGTAATGTTGGTGTCAGCCCATTCCTGAGATATTTTACCTCTATCGATCGAGCGACCAAACAACAAAACTAGTGGGAATGCAAGCTGATCGGCACAGTGTTTAAGCACCACGCCATGTACATCGTCTGGGCCGCGCGACTTCGAAGGATCAATGGCTCGCAATTGTTTGTTAACATCAGGCATCGGTAAATGACATCTCGAATTTCAGGGCCTACCCATGTGACAGGAATAGAATATACCCTTCAGGTTCGTCGGTGAAAAGCAGGGAGAAGTCATCCTTGATATAGCGAGAAATCATCGATGGATCAGTTAGTAGTTCCAGCACGAGCAATCCGCTGTTGGGCTGAGTGATCGTTGGCGGTTTGGTGATACAGTGAGTGCTCTGCCGTCAGTCCGCTTCTCTGATACCGACGAAAGCGCACTTTTTTGCGGTTTCAGCTCTGCGTACCGCTTGGGTGTTCTCCCAAGGATTAATGCGGTTTCTACCGTTTTTTCCGGCAATCCCAGTCTGATATATCGTTAGGATTTCAGAATTGCAGTCGTCGACGTTAAGTCCATTGCACAATTCATCCCAGTCTATGCCTTCGAAATAATTCCGCATTGCGGCCACACGCATTTGGGAGAAATTTCTTCGACATCGTTGCTCGTCGTTTGCCGTAGATGTGGTTACTACAGACCATCTGAGGGTTACCCGCCCACAAGTATCATGGTCAGTCTTTATAAATGCCGGGAAAGGAGCAGTTTCAATTATTCGCTTGGGACAATTAGAAAAAACAAGATGGAGTAAACTAGACTGTTGGCTTGAAAAAAGGACGTGTTCCAACAAACAGTCGTTGACGCAGCTAATAAATAGAGATTGTTTCCATTGGGTTTCTTGGTAATGAGTGACGCCACATCAAGTGTGGAAAGTTAAAATCGCCAGCTATTACGAGGTCCAACCGCAATCGGTGGATTTCAACGAGGGCGACGCAAATAATTTTCAACAACAGTAGATTTAGATATATACCAAACGTTCAATATAGCCACAATTGACGGACGATAGATGCAACACAGAACGGTTGGAGAAAACCTGGACGAAATTTTTACGCAGATTAGCTCAGCACCAAGACGATTCACCGATACGTGCGATGGGTTCAGTCGTTTGGCGACAAGAATTGCACAGCCACCTCGAGTGACGCCAGGAAATATTGTTACAGGATCACATCGAAATAATGAGTATCCTGGGGGGACTACAACTGTGTATATCAGGTGCCAACCACGTTTCACAAAGACAGACTGGCTTAACAGAATTTACAAAAGCAAAGAAGTCGGTTTGTTTCGTAATTATGGCTTGGCTGTTAAATGGAAACCATTGATGGATTACCGTTCCATATTTACAAAACGAGTATGATTATTTACATTGTTGTTACGCTTTATGTTAACTTGGGTTCGTCATGTATCTGCATTGCTCGCTGCCTGTCCAGATCCTAGCACACTCGCTGTATCATCACTAGTGATTGGCAAGTCTGCAGCACCACTACTGCGTTAATGGGCACCAGTGAGAAGAGCCAAAGTAGGTGGGTGATTTTCGCCACTATTATTTCGTCGAGTACTAACCTCGTCATCATTGCGATGAAAGATTATGCTACCACGCCGCTCGAAACGAGCTTGACCATGGTAGTTCATCCGTTTCACGTGGTCGTCAATAGACTTGACCTTATTCATTTAGCGCTGTCGTTCGAGCACGGTTTGATCTGGAAAGAGCATTACGTTCCGCCATCAATCCGACTGATGCTTAAGCTTGGTTTTGTTGGCAAGCGCTGTGCTTGCGATCCCTTCGTCGTTAAAACACGCCAAAATTCGTTCGGATTATATTCACCAAGGCATACGATAACAACGGGTTCCACGGTAATGTTGATCGTTTGCAGGACCGCCGCTTCTTTATCCTTATCATGGGTTTTCCGTTGAACCGCATTAGTAGCTGTGGAACTGCATTCCTGGATATTGCGCATGTTGAGATTATGGCGACGGTGATCGCGGTCATTGGGCTAGTTGATGATCATGTCAACTCGTTTCCAAGCAAAGAAACGTCCCCGCTCATTCCTGCAATAGCATTGTATAGCATGGTAATGTTGACCGTTTGCAGGACCGCCGCTTCTTTATCCTTATCATGGGTTCTCCGTTGAACCGCATTAGTAGCTGTGGAACTGCATTCCTGGATATTACGTATGTTGAGATTATGGCGACGGTGACCGCGGTCATTGGGCTAGTTGATGATCATGTCAACTCGTTTCCAAGCAAAGAAACGTCCCCACCCATTTATGGCGTCGATGGTGTGTTACTTCAGTGGTGTGTGAATTATCTTACTAACAGACGGCAGATAGTTTCAGTCAACGGCGAGTCTTCTGAGTGGTCCCCTGTCACTAGTGGCGTGCCTCAGGGATCTGTCCTGGGGCCGCTTCTTTTCTTGCTGTTCATTAATGATATCGATGAATACATGTTTTGTGCAGTATTTAAATACGCCGACGATCTTAGACTTGCCCGACGTGTGCTGCGTTACAACCCTGAGTTAGATTTTGATTCCTTTCGGCTTGATCTAGACAGTTTATCTCAATATTGCATTGAATGGAGTTTGATGCTCAACGAAGACAAGTGCAAAGTTATGCATTGTGGGATTAATAACCCTTGTGCTGCATATTCTCTAAAGGACAACCTTCTAAATGTCACTGACAGGGAAAAGGATCTCGGCATTCTTGTCACCAATAATCTGAAATTTTCTACTCACTGTGCCTCTGTAGCTGCTAAGGCGCGTCGAGTGATCTTTATGTTGAAGAGAACAATGAGCTATTGGTCGAAATTTGTGTGGCTTCAACTGTATCGCTCCTTGATTCGTCCCCATGTAGAATATGCTGTCAACGTGTGGTGTCCACACTATGAACGCGATGTTGTTTTGATTGAAAAGGTTCAGCGACTAGCCACGAAACTAATTCCTTCGATCAGACATTGGATCTATGATGCTCGTCTCGAATACCTTGGCCTTCAAACTCTCCATTCTCGTCGTATTCGAAGTGACTTAATTCTGATCTACAAAATGACACATGGCATGGTTGCCATGGATGAGTCCAAATATTTTGTACGCGGCTACGGCGGAACTAGAGGACATAATTTGAAACTCGAGACCAGAGATATTCCTCGTCTGGACGTCAGGAAGTACTTCTTTACTCATCGTACAGTTCGGCTATGGAATTCCCTTCCCCTTTCCGTGGTTAACTCACCATCACTGTGATCGTTCAAGTGTAGGCTCCATTCCGCGAATGTTTTGCCTGCTTAATGTATCATTATTTTGTTTCAATCCCAATGCTGCCCCGCGCCCAGGCGGGGCGTTTCTTCCCTCCGAAGTGAACATGTTGATCGACTCATCAAACTGGATCATTTGCCACGCTCTCGTACCATTCGGAGGGTCAAATGGTACGTAATGGTACGTATTCCTGCAATAGCATTATCTTGGTTCACTTGATTATTTGCAGCTTTCATCTTCTCAACTTCCGCTCACAGTTGGTCAACATTGGTCTTGTCAGCCTTGTCGACTTTCGCCTCGATCATTTAAAAAGGTTGCTCCCATTGTGTTACATATCCATTCAGCTTTTTTCGATACTTAAGCCAGCCAGTACGTCACACAAGCCTTTACATCACAAACACTGCAATAGAAGGGTAGTGACGACAGGCGGCTTCTGTTGAAGAGAATTTCGTAATCTGGGACAGGCATGTCGGCACATTCTAAGCAAATCCAAGGTGAACATCTGTCGCAATGCATTGCGGCCGTGTCGCCATCAATTTCGGCATTCGTTCAAATACCACATAACACTTGGATTTCATCATTGCCTTCGCTTGGGGTGTACGACTGTCGCAGCGAATATTCTGGAGGGCTGACTGGCTTGCTGGCGCTGGTTTCGAAGAGACCTAGGTTTATAAGTTGACAGTAGGCGGCCGGGAAGCGATTTGACGCCTGCGACCTTTACAAGCGGACCCAGTTCGGGAAACACAGCTTTTTGCTTTTGAGGGCATTGCACAAACCATAGATCGTTCTACTTGGACAAGTTTCCTGAAAATGCCCCCAAAATTCAAAGCAACTTCGGTAAGCACATAAACACCGAGTCCAAAGGTTTCGTCAACGTTAAAATTCTCGCGGTCCACAGTCCTTCACACCAAACGTTGGAGCACAAAATTATTAGCTATCGCATCGCATGAAAACTGAATGCAATTGGGATAAAATTAATTACAATAAATTAAAATTGGGCTTAGTTGAACTAACAACTAATCGAAGCTTGGATCAAGTTGACGACTAAAGAAATTCCGCAAGCACCAAGTACAAATCAACAAGCGATTGGGCAAGCGTACAAAGGGGAGAACAGCTTCTAGAAATTCCGCAAATAACTGGAGAAAGCGTTGGCTCAAGACGGGATTGACGACGAGCAAGAAAAACTGCGAGTCCTGAAAAAAATATGCGCGGAAAAGTAGAATACCTAGAAGTACTAACACTCGAAAAAGCCAAACAACTAGGTAATTACAACGACACCTGACCGCAAAAGGCATACCCACTCAATCGTTGCAGAGGTCCTCAAGTCCGAGTTGATCACAAGATTAAAGAACGAAATCCGAAATCGATTACGAGCAACAAATTATGATCCCACGACATTGACGGAGAAGGCAGAAGTAGTCGAGAACCTGGATCAACAGATGAACCTGGGATTGCGAAGTATATACAAGCTACCAACGATCGAAATACGGAGAAATGCTATGAATCGACCGAGTCATTCAACCACGAATCAAACAAGAGCAAACATAGGCTAACCAATGATACGACCGAGACCGTAAATACTCGAAGTAGAATGACGTCCACAAAGATTGAACAATCAACCAACGCTAGTACGCCAACAGCAACACACCGCGCAACCATGGACGATGCCGATACCAGTAATGCCAACACAGAGTGGTAGGAGCTACCAACAACCGGTGTAATCATATTATGGATCGATGGGAATACAACAAACAATGTACCCTGTTCTAGTACCGCAGCAAACAACGCAATACCTAATAAATTGGCAACAACAGCAAAGAATATCGATACCGATGGCAAATCAACAACAGCAAAACCGACAAACGTTAACGAATCAAACACTACCAAGGTGCAACAATTGTGGGGAAACTGGGCCATAGAACTGAACAATGCTTTTCGAGGAACGTAGGAGCAATGCGAACGAAAGATCCGCAACAAAATTAGAATCGATATATAGTGGTGCCAAATCGATCGAATCCAAAAAACGAGCGGACGAACAATCAATTTACGAGATCTAATGGACTGGAGCAAAGAAAGAACATTAAAAAGAACCAAGGAAAACCGAAAACATATCGGCATCAGAAGAGAAATAAAGATTTGTGAGAGTGAGTCAAATCACAGTACAAGTGAAGTAACAACAGAAAACGGAGAAAGAAGCACGAGAAGATGTAATGATGAAAGACGACGACTTCTGGGAAACGTTAGCGGCGACAGGTTTTAAAGCTCAGAAAGAAAGTGACGAACAACCAATGCAAGAAGGCAAGCAAAACCAACAGACATTGGCGGAAGTTCCCAAAACGGGCGATATGCAGGAGCTACAACCTGGCGAACACGCATTCCTTTCGGGTGTAGTTTGTCAGGGAGCACAAAATGTCGACACGTAGCGTGAAAAAGTACAACTTGGTGGGTACGCATTCCTTTCGGGTGTAACCCATCAAGGAGTGCTAGAACAAGAAACAGTGCGACCTGGTGAGGATGTAGCTCATCGCTAAACACAATCTCAAAAGATATAAGCGAAACAAAGTGATAACTCAACAACGCCACAGAAGAAAACAATGCAAAAGGAAGACAAACTTTACCATATCGAGATGTCATGTTTTAAACAAAATGTTGAAGGACGACACACAGGAAAATTAGAATAGTTTCCAACTTTTGCTGTGTTTGTGAAAATCTGAAAACGAAATCTTCGGAACAGATCAAACACAAAGCTAGCTCTACAATTGGTTCTATTCCGTGATGAATAAAGATTTGCGAAAATCTACCAATATGATTTATGCGGGATAAATACGCAAAACATTTTTGCGCAATTTAGCGTTGTTTGAGGAAATAGTTCTAATTACGTAGCTCTGTTGAATTATGTTATTTTTATTTAAATATTTCAATTTACAGCACCACTTTGGGTAAAATGATTCACTCTGAAATTCGCTATTGTGTGAAGTAATGGTGTAAAGATACACTATCACGTGAATACACGAAGCTTGACAAGCAAGGATTGTGCAGAAATTTAGAACTGCTAATTTTCTTAAAATGTAAGCATGCAGCTCAAAAGTAGACCCAAGAATGGGTTGACGAAACTTTGATATAACTTGGGAGCATATATGACCCGAGAAACGAAAATGAAAATGCTTAAGGTATAATACTTAGGCAATATATTATTATATGATCTATCAAACATGAACATTTCCCCGGTGTATATCCTATTGCGAAAATTGCAGCGAATGACATTTTGAGGGACCACAACCCCATGTTTCCCGATCTCCCATATAGAATGTTCTACATTCTCGGTTAAGACCTGTATTTTAATCGTACATGCTTGTAAAATGCGCTCATTCCTTCTACAAGGTCCTTTCCAAAAGTGAGGAGGATGGAGTCGTTGTTCACATATATGTCTGTGAACGTAGTAGGCTTCTTTGACTGTGTACTGAACGTTAGGCTTCATCTCGGTGTACTGAACGTTTCCCTATTGTAAAGCACGTCCTGTATAGGTAGTTTTCAAACAAAACGGGCATGTTCCAGGAGGATCTGTTTTGTCAATTTGCTATCACTCATGCTTAGCGCGTATCCTAGCTGTCGCAGTAGATCACTGTAATTATTTGCGCAAAGGTGGCACTATGGTTTATAGTGTGAATTTTGAGGTGTGACTAACCCACTATCTAACGTCAACTACGTTGCGTAGGCAGCCCCCATTCAGACAGTTGCAAGCTGAGAAGCAAGATTGCAAGAGCTAAATCATCAGGGTCCAGGCCTCTCCGGTGTGTAGGAGAAGCGGAATATTGCACGCGTCAAAAATCTTGAGTTTTGTCGCTATGCTAATCGATTATTTCATCAAATTTTCTAGCAATATATAGGGCAGAACTATGTTGAATGGTTCACGGATAAACGATTCATTGAAATCAGCCATATAATTGCTAATTAATACTATAGTAGTAATAGAAAGGCAATTTTGAATATTATTAGGTGCAGTTATGGAATTTGTCCGCGTCATTATAACAAGCAGTTGCTCTCCTATATATTCTGAGCGGCCATTTAATATTTCGAGCACTGTTGGAGAACTCAAAGTTAAGTGTGAGCTGCTGACTGGCACGCTAAACACTGCTATGAAGTTGGAACTGCGAACTGACGAAGATAAATTTGTCCGAGCTCTGGATGACGATACAGTGTCTCTAGCGTCATGTGGCGTCAAGAATGGTAAAATTTTGTATATAATCTAGGTTTAAATATAATATCAATGGCGGAAAGTATTATATGTATTGGTAATATTGGCAAATGTCCAAGATTTCTTTTCGCACAGAACAGGAGTCAGTTAATCTAGCGCAGTTGGTACTGTGTGTTTAATGGTTAATATGTTTTGGTAATAGAGTCTAGCTTGAGATGAAACAGGATGTGTTAAGAAAAATTTGTTCTAATTCGACCCCTCTTGCAAGTAGTTTTACTCCGGGTAATTCTGGATATCTAGTGCCTTATTTTTGGTACCGTAATACACTAAAACTTACTAATTTCTAACATTTTCTAATATTGCGAGTTTGACTCATAACTTCGTTTTTAATTTTGCACGTTTGCATAACCTGCTCCAAACCTAAATTATTACGTAGGGGGGTTTTCCTGGACCCGAGCCGCAGGTGTAAAAGGCCTAGCAAATACCAAATACCAAGCAAATCGTGTAATTTTTGTCACAACGAATGGGGTTTATCTTGCTTTGTGTCATACAAAACAATATACAGGCACGGGTTATAAAGACCACGTAAGTTGCCTTTTTGGTTTTTTTAGCATACGGGTGCTTTGATATTACGACACACACATATATATATATATATATATATATATATACCCGAATGCAACGGCAATATAAATATCCAGCAACTTGTGACTCAGAATCAAATCAACTTGTAATTTAAAGCCTAGAATCAAGGTGGTTTGGAATTTAAAGCCACCTGCTTCTTTTTTGTAAGCTATTTTAGTACCATCTTTTAACGCTAAAAGGGTGATATTTATCAAAGAAAACTTCTGCATTATGGGCTCTTGATTTTATTAGATTTTTACATATTAAACATTATATATATAATGGACTGGACAGATACGTACATACGCTGGACATATAACCCTTAGTACTTGGAATTGGAACAGTAAATTGCATGTGTAACTGAAACCTGGTTCTATCCATTTATATATGTTGTAAAGCCTGTTCTTCATTAGAATGCTACTTGTTTTGCCTGATAACGTAGGTAAGTATTTATTGTTTGTATATTTTCGTGATTGTTGTTGCTTTATGTACGATATTTGGTATAATAAAGTCTTGGAAGAGATAAACCTAAGAACAAAACTTATTGAAATGTAAAACTAAATCATACAACTGAGCATGCGTTGGGCCTTAGTCATACCGTGCAACCCTATCCTACTAAAGTAACCGCCATTACATAGACTCACGGGGTTATTCACAATAAATTCTATCTGCGATCTATTTGATGCCACTGACTAGCAACGGCGCCACTTCTGTTTCCGGGAAGCTCTGTGGTAACGTCAAGTTGATTTAGATTTCTGTAATAAAGGAAAGGTTCATATGAGATGTGATGGTTATGTTACGCACATCCACATATATATAATTTAAAGAGTTTACGTCTATGGGGCGGCATCAATATTTGTGATGAATGGTGAAAATTTTCAATTTTATTTTTCAGCGTATCCATGATTAATATGTGTTTAAATTCACGCTGGTATTTCAGGAATGATTATCCATGTCATTGATAGTACCGGTGGCCTTTCAAATGTGCTTACTGCGCCGTCGTCAGCTGACACAGCTTGCGAGTCTGGATCCGGCGGAAAATTTGAGCTTTCCGACGAGGCTTATAACGAACGGCCAGACTCAGTAAAGGCTTGGAAACAGCGAATGGGTCTCGGTCGCTTTGATAAAGATCGCGCTGCGTTACAAGAACGTCGAAAACAGGAGCTTATTTCGGAGGGAGAAACCCTAACTACCAAAATGAATATTTCTGACCGTTGTGAGGTACATTGTGTAATTTATGTAACTATATTTTGGGTTTAGAACTCTGCTTTATATGGCTAAGAAGAAGGACAGGTTAGTTTGTGAGGTTTGAAGGCGACTGCCCGCGAGATAGGCTACGCTAGCGGTCCAAGACTCAGGCTTAGTACGTATATCGAGAATGGCATGGCATTAATTTCACTTACGCCCTAAACGTTACATTGGCATTACGATGTCTCAGAATTCTTATGTGTTGTTAGTTGTTACTTTATTGATGGACCACTTTAAAACTGAAGGAGGGCAATAAAACATTTCCCACAAATATTCAAATTACTGAGTCTTAATTGCACCATGAAAATTACTGGGTCTTTATTGCGCCACGAAAATTACTGGGCGCATGAAATTTATACGCACGCACAAATTTTCAAATTTGTGGGTTCTGTGTGTACTCCAGTTAATTTCGGGGAGATTTATTATCCTCACCCTTCAGTTTTAAAGTGGACGATCTATATATTATGTGTCGAGTTCTTTAGACATACTTTAGACATAACATCTTTTTGTTGAGCAAGTCTAGAACTTCAGTGGACACGGAGGAACGCATCAAATATGAAAATGTGTTTAGCAATTGATGGCATAAGGGTAGAGATTATCTCTCGGAGTCGTATCCCCTTAGCAACATATCCTCCTTCTCTAGCACGAGCCGAAGGTGTGCTGATAATCTGGCGAAACTTAACATTTTTTTGTTGAAATTTTTTAACAAAATCGAGTAAAATTATGAGTTTTTAGAAAATGTGTTTTTCTTCCCTCGCCGGAACTATCAATCCCTTAAACCGGCTGACAAAGGACATGCATGATTTAGTAGGAAAAATTACAAACACAGTCAAGCTTCACAACTCTTTGCTGTAAGCGGAAATCGATACTTTTGTTAAAGCAATGTTTGGGAATAAGCGGCAACTATCGTATATGCATAGGTATAATAAAAATAAGCGCGAGAAATGATTCAAACACTAATTTATATTCTGTTGCACTGGCTTCTTTATTCTCTGAAATTTTTTTTCAGTGGACATGAACCGCCATCACCAATGGCTCGGAACTTGGAGGTGCGATTTTGCAGGGGGAGTGAACTGCCTCCCTATTTGAAATAGGGCGGGTTGGTGTTCGAAATTAAAAAAATGATATATTTTTTAGTGAAAAACGCTAAAAATTGTTAATAAATGACCTCAGAGCTGATGCAAACATATACGCCATTAGTGAGGTTAAACCCAATTTTATAACCATTTTTTAGTGAAATAAATTAATAAATTTTTAGCTTTACAAAGGACTTTTGTAAAATTTTGTCAAGCTTCTGTCACTTATGTGCTGTTACCAGGACAAACCAAAAATTTTCCCTGATGCCCCACCGGCGGCACCTGTTATTTGGCACTGGACTCCGAAAATGACTGCAGCACCCGGCCGCCCAATTTCTAGAACCCAGGTGTGTATTTTACTAGAATTTAATATAGTGGATTAACAGCAGAGTTACATTTGTGAAAAACATAAGTTCATTTTTCACATCATGAACACTATTATTTATTTTAGTGGCACAAACTTTTATTTCCATAAATTCTAGACTTTTAATAGCCAAAACTATTTTATTGAAACGGAGCTAGCGGAGTTTTCACGGAGGGCGGTAGGGGAAAAATCGTGGATTTTTTGTCTGCTTCTGTCATCCATAACTCATTTTCGGATTGATGGATTTCGGCAATTTTTTGTTCGATAGCAAAGGTAACGACGAAGGCCCATTTAGTTGAACACAGACAGTTCGCACCCCGTCTTTGGGGTCAAAATGAAAAAAATAGGTTTATAACGATTCTTTGCCAAATATGGTAATACGGGTAACAGTGTTTCACAGCCCTTATCTCGCGACTACAACTTTGCTAACCCCGAATTTCTCGTGGGACCACTCCCTGAGCCGCAGTGGGTGCGAATATAATTCGTCGACCCTTTGCCAGAAATAGCGATTTTTCAATTTTCGGCAAGTTGTTGCGTGTTTACCATACACTAATTTATCGTGCTCACTGGATATGATGGTTTTGATATATATAATCCAACGCGACTATATTATACAATTTCATGGGATTTCGATTGTTTTACGAACCCGATTTTCGAAATGTGGTCCATTTTGATTTGTTTGGTTATGTATTGCGTTAAGAGCATCAAGAATAGTCCATATATACATTGGCTGAATGCAATGATTTGTTTATATATCATATAGTGTTCACGGTGCATATTTCAAGGGTTTTCAATGTGTTTATTGTCAATGAACCTGCTTTCCAGCATGCAGTCTGTCTTCAATTGTTTGGTTGTGTTTTGGTTACATGTCACCAAGAATTGTCTATATAGGTTTTCCGGTAGGCTAAATAGGATGGTTTGGTTATCTAGAGTTCAACACGAGTATCTTATGCCTTTAAGACGCTTTAATTGGGTTTAGTATCAATGAATCCGTTTTCCAGAAAATAGTCGGTCTTAAGTAGTTTCTTACGTGGCATGAAAAATTGCCCATTAGAGGTTTTTCGGCAAATCGAATACAGTGATTTGCTTATCTAGACTCAAGCGTGCATATTTCATGGGTTTAGGGTCAATAAACCCGATTTTCAGAATATAATCTGTCTTCAGTTTTTTTGGTTACGTATTGCTCAGAGTTCACGAAGAATTGTCTATATAGGTTTCCGGTAGGCTGAATACGAGGGTTTGGTTATCTAGAGACCTGCACAAATACTTGATGAGTTGTCACTTGTTTTCAGTGGATTTAGGGTCGACGTAGTTTTAGGGTTTTCTATGGGTTTAGGGTTCAAGAAGAATTAGGATGGTACATTCATCCTGCATCAAACACAGCCTGTTCAGATGTTTAAACAAAATGATTACTTAAACATGAAACCACGCTCGCTCTGTTTCACGTTCGGTTGCGAGTTACTAATGATAATAGCCCGATTATATTTGCCACCAGATTAACACTACTGGAATTGATTCTATTCCAGTAGGTCGTAGAAATTTTGTAATCTAATGCGGCGTTTACGTTATAAAACGCCTACAGTGTGGAAGATTTGTCCCTGTGGAAAATAATGCATGGTAGTTGAAAGGATTGGCCACGCAGCACAAATAATGGTGTCACAGACACCATACGTTACGCTATGGAGTCTGCAACACCATATATTTGATTAGTTGTTTAATAAATTCAGGAAAATTAGCTAGATGAAATTTAAAATTAGTTACTCTAATTGATTGTATGTCGTAAACCATCAATCTAAAGCTATGCATAGGAAGAGCATGGATAAATCTTGAACGTATAAACTCCTTACAACAAAAAAATAACAAAGCAACTTTTCGAGATATTCATTACCGCTAGTAAGAAATTGCGGTATTCATGACACCGTATATAAATGATGATGGTGTCCGAAACACCATATAAATCCTTAGAATACAGTGGTGGTTTTTCTGTACACTCTATCGTTTACAGTGACTCGGCCTCACGCGGATAAAGTTTCCACGTGGTGGGCAACTTATAGCATAAACGGCGCAAAACTAAATAAAGAGATTTGGTTGGAATAAAATTTAAATGAAATGAATTAGGAAGTATATATTGTAGTCGTGAAGTGGTTTGCCCTACCTTGTTTAAATTAAAACGATTTCTATCCATTCTCATGACCTTTCATTTTCGGGAGCCCAAACCTATTTCACGAGCAATATTACTATAGTGACGTTTAGATGCTTCAAATTTATGTTGTTTATCATCTGTGTCAAGGATTTATTGTATTATGTGTTTGGTAGTTGATTGTGAACGTGTATACAAAAGTATGTATATGTATATATCTATACGACATGTGTAATTTGCATATGAATATGTTTGAATTTATTATAGGACCGTAGTATATGTAGCACTTTCTGTGATGCATTTGTGTATGATGCACTTATTTAATTTGCGTTTGGAACTTACAGAATTAAAATAGTCGCCTAAGGCGTAGAATTTAAATCTGTCGAATTTGAGTGTAAGGGTTGGGTGCCTTAAGCATTAGGTCTATACTAGCGGATATGTGTATGTGTATCTGCCGGATTTTCGAATACTATCATAAAATTTTGTTTATACGTAAGCATTCGGGGAAAATCATAAAAACTTATTCTCTAACGACTGAAATCCACTTAGGTTAAAGAGGGAATTTTAGGGGAGTGGAACGAGAGTAATAAAACTTGGCAACCTTTATACGTAGTTTGGAACACTCATTAATTTTGTGTTGTGTATCACACTACTCAAATTAAACATATACAAGTTTATTCTTTACGTTGTAGCTAGCTTAATTTGAGTTGTAATGAGTTGAGAAAGCATGAATTTACATGTCCCCACTTATGTGGGGGGCAAAACCCGCTCGATTCGCGATTTCCATTGATAACGACACATTGCGTGCTTTGCCATGACCTGCATGGGCTCTTCAACTTTATGGGATGTCTTTGAATAGCACTGCCCGCCTCCAGGTTGTAAATGCTCGACCTCGTTGTCTTCTCCAGTTGAGTCCTTATTGTAGTCTGGCATCAGGCATCCTTACTTTTAGCTAGAGTGTATTAGGGAAGAGTATGACACTTCCGTGCACTCACATGTTAGCCCGTGTTTGATGATATGGGCGTTTTCGTTCTGACACCCCCCCGTATCTGGGGGGTAGGTCGGAGCCCCTAGTGTATTTTAGGGGGAGTAGGACGGACCCCCCAATTTCTGGGGGGTGCGGTTTATAGGTAGCAACTTATAAACCGACCTGCCCCCCAGAAATTGGGGGTCCGACCTAGCCTCCCAAAAACTGGGGGGATCCGAGCTACCCCCACCCAGAAACGGGGGGTCGGGGCATCTCGACCCCCCAGAAACCGGGCGGGTCAGACCGAAAACGCCCGTATCATCAAACAGGGGTTTATATGTGAGTGCAGGGAAGTGTTGACGCTATGCTGGGTCACAACATTGGGAGTCCAAGTCACAGTACCGTATAGTAGAACAAAGTCGACACACAAATCTAAGACTGAACATCGTTACTGTGCTGACCTATTTATTTCGCCACAGTTGCTTTAGGTTAGCAAAAACATATCCGGCGGCCGCAATTCTGTGTAAAACGTCCTTATCGTTCAAGCTCCAGTTACCGGGAGTAGATGGACAGCAGCATGACAACAGCGTTATTTTTGTTATTTTTACCTTTTTTAGACATAGACGATTACAATGCATGTGTAGGCAATAAATTGTTGCTTGCATTTGAGCTTTAGACTCTGCTAGTAGCGCCATTTCGGCATAGTTAAGATCAGATATGACGGCTGGGTTTGCGCCGCTGAAAATGTGACGTCAGCCTGTGCCTTCTGGATGGTTATATTCAGCATCCAGTAAACAGTGTATTGAACAACACCGGTGACATTACTGATACTTGCCGCTCGCATGTTTTATTTTCAAATGGCGACAATTGAGCATTTTGGATTGTGACACACTGCTAGATTGCGCGTAAGGCTGCTTTGTTATGTCAAGCAGTTGGCAGGGCATGCCGTTGCCTTCAATAATGTTGTAAGGTATGCTTCTGTCCACTGATTTAATTATTGCTTTAAGTGATTCAATTACTGCTTTAAAATCACCAAAAGTCACGATAGTCGGCCGGTAATACTAGCTCGTTAGACTGTTGCGTGCTGACTTAAAACGGTTCATCCCCACTGCTTCTAGCACTTTAAAGCCAATGCTTAAAAGGGATATATACAGCGGTAGTTTTTGCACTCCATGTGGTCCTCTTTCTTGAACACCGTTATTATAATAGCTGTTCTCCAGGCCTCCGGAATTTTGTTGTTGCCATATTGCGCAAACGGTCGTTGTAATGCCTCTATCGTTACGTCGCCACCGGATTTCAGTATCTCTGTGAGAATCTCATGACGTCTATCGGCCTTTCCGTTGCGCAGTGACTGCACCGCCTTTTTAATTTCTTGAGTTGAAGGTGATCGTGATTTTCGGTGTCGTATCAGCCAGTGTTCTGTTGCGCAGTGACTGCACCGCCATTTTAATATCTTGAGTTGAAGGTGGTCGTGATTTTCGGTTTTGTACCAGCCAGTTGTGGTCAGTCCGTCCCGAAAGACTGGGTTTCTTGGCGGCTCTGCATTAAGTAGTTGTTAAAAGTGTTCTCTGCATCTGTCCATCTGCTTATCACGACTTGTTATTACTTTAGCCCTGCGGCATCCATAGTCAAATCACTGACTGTATTTGACCATCCACAATCGCTTTATTAGATGGTAAAACTTTCGACAGTCACCCATGTTTTTATACCGTTCTTTATCCGACTTTAGACAGGCATCCAGAGAGTTTTTTAGGATAGATTTTGTCGGCGACGACTTTGCAGCTCTGTGCCTACAGGGAACGGCAAGCGTTTCGTCAGTGACTCTGTTTAGTTCTTTCTTGGCTGCGGGCCATGCAGTTATTTGTACCTTGGACAATCTGACCTTGGTAATAATTTTTCAGGCGTTGTCAAAAGCATATTGAACTCTTCGTCTTTTAATGCCTCGAAACGATTGGCTAGGAGAATATGGATTTCGTTGCTGATAGATGGTAGTGAAAGCGTGCCTCTGAACCCTTGCTGAGCTGAGAAACACTTGTGCTAAATCCTATTTTATGATATTTATGATCACGTGCAATATCACGCGGTTATGTGTGTTTCGCTCTAAATTTTCATTAAAGTCGTTGTGAGCATCATCAGAATGTCAACCAGAATGATGTTTTTTTCCTTATATCAGGTTATTTATACATGGTGAATATGCTGGTTGTGATCATCCATGGTGGTGGCAAATCTTTTATTTTCACTGCGGGCGCATTTATTATATATCTTGAATCTTATGCGTGGGCTTGTCGCGTGTAGTTTGAGGCTGAAAATATATTTGACTAATTTAGTTTTTTTTGTGAAAACTGACTGCGGCCTTTTAGGCAAACAGACTGTTAGAATCATAGAATCATCACTTTATATCAAGGTTATAGCAGATTAATCAATATGGTTTTCGATGTTGTTGGTTGTTACGACATTCTTTAATTGAGTTGATTCTATCATATATGCAGTCTATTATGCAAATTCTTCTTTCAGTGATACAGCACGATAGCCCGGGCCTCACAAAAAGGTTCAGCTTGAATGTATTCTATTTTATAATTTCAGGTTCGTGTTAAAGATCAACCTGTGCGCCGTGGAACGATAGCGTTCATTGGCAAGGTTCATATGAAAGAGGGAATGTATATTGGTGTTCATCTTGACGAGCCTGTTGGCAAGAATAACGGAACGCTCGAAGGAAATTCATACTTTAGTTGTCCGGAAAAGTATGGTTTATTTGTGCGACCACAGGATGTAACTATAGGCGATTTTCCTGAAGAGGATTTTGACGCTGAAGACGAGCTAGATGAGATATGATTACATTGTTATGTGTTTTGGATTCATCTTTCACTCCTCGCGTAGACGACGTTGAGGTACAACAGGTAATGTCAACCATGTGACTGTAGGTCCGGCATTTCCATGGTCATTGGTCTCATAAGTAGTTGCATACGGGCTAACAATTTATTATGTTATTAACATTGGGAGTAAGTTTTCGCTGTGCATGAATAACATCAATTCATAATGTGCTACTGTGATACTGTTTACAGGATTCCCGCTCATCCGGGAAAACCGGGAATTCCGGGAAATTTAGGAAAACATCCGGGAAATCCGGGAAAAATATATTAAATCCGGGAATTTTTTCACAATTTTATTTCTTGTACTCTTTATTTTATTTCTTTGAGCCCTGTACTTCAAATGCTCAACCGGTGGAGGATCCCGGACCTGCGGCTAAGGGTCAATCAAAAGTTGTCCCGTTGGCAATTAAGACGGAAGTTACGTCAGCCGAATTGCGTTGGGTCTGCCTGTGCGTGCAACAGCACTTCTCATTTAACAGTTGTCGCGAAATCAACAATGCCTTCAAAATTATGTTTCCTGGTTCGGAAATCGTACAAGCCTTTTCATGCGGCAGTGACAAAGCGTCTTATCGGGTTAACTTCGGCTTAGCCCCTTTTTTCCGAATGAGGTCGAAGAGGTATACATTACACATTAACGTTGGTTTTTCTTGGGCAGAAACTGTGGAGTTCATTACAGTGTCATCCGGGAAAGCCGGGAATTTTTTTTCCAAAAAGTAGCGGGAACCCTGCTGTTTAATCTGTGAGAGCGGTTTTAAATACTCGGGTTACCACTAATTCGACAGTAGTAATGAAAATTATTTAGATAATAGCGTACACAATTTTCCCACTGGCTCGACAAAATTTCATTCACTTTGCAAATAAGTATATTGAAGTGTGATAAGTAGATGATTACATAACGAGATTTGCAATTTTCTACTGGTTCGACTACGTAGAAATTTTCTTCAATTTTCGTTAAAGTACATAGTTAAAATACATACAAATTGTTATTTAATTCGTCAATTCTTTAGTTTCAACAGTTTCCTGGTTGGATAAAAGCACATATCTAATGAGCTATTTCATTTTTAAGTGTTAGAATAGATTTTGACTTTAGACTGTACGCTTCAAACGCCCATGCACATTAGGAAAGATTTGTGCATTCCATCTATATTTCAGCACGGCAATAAATAAGAAAGGCATAAATGTGGGTTTTAATCGAATTGCATGCAGTCCGATTGCGGTACAGTCACAAAACGCATATTGTAATACAAAATTTTATTGGCTGCAGACGTTAAGTTGCTGAATTCAGCAAGACTTTAATTATCAAAAGTGCATGCTTCAACCCTGCTAAGGTTGAACTCTAAAATGCACACTTCCTCATACTATGTTACGTTGTTGACAAAGTTAGGCGTCCTATACGAAGCATACATATCATAGATTGTGTTGGATTTATAATATAAAACCAACACAATACACGATATTTAATATTATTAAATAGGCCACGCCACTAAATATACAAAATCAGAAATACAAATTTCGATGTCTTACTAAAAATGATCAAAATAGACCACAGGGCTTGAGTTTACAACATATTTATGTTATATAATAATTCAACAATCTTTCGACGTATTTCGCAAAATTTTATATATTTGCTGCCTTTAAAGCTAATTCAATGCACAGCATTGACAAGCTGAGGCGAATGGTGTCATAATTAGTTTAATTCGTCTATAAAAAAACTACGTCCATTTATGTGAAATTTTAAACCTTAGCGTAAACGTTAACCATGAAATCAGCTGATTTTAAAACCATTCGACTCAGATTGGTCCGAATGCTGTGTGAAATTATGCATATAGGGAAAAAGATTTTCCTAAAATTTTCGGCTAAGCAAAAAATCGAAAAAAATCGTCATAAATATAATTCTGATGTAGCTTGTTAACCGGTTCGACGAACGGAGCCAAATGGTACCAAGATTAGTTGAACTGGAAGAATATAACCTAAAAGGCCCATTTTGTTATGGAGAATTACCTTGTTAAAAACTTATTCTATTTGGTGCATACGTTCACAGAGATAATCATTACGTTAGGTTTATAGATATTTTTGTTTTTATGTTATACAAATAGCATCAAAAGTAGTGCTGTACTTATAGTTTAGTTTTTTGGCTAGCTTTGATTATAAAATGCGATATTTTTATTACCAATTTCGTCATGCAGATATCCAAAACGCGTGAAGCCGGAACTTCTATTGCGGCTAAAATTAGACGGAACCGGAATTGCGGTTACTCCCTGATATATAGATATATCTAACCAGACCTCCAACTGAGGAGGTTGCCGCCACTTCGCACAGCTCTCGCTATTGATTCCGATGTCCTGAATGGCGTTACAACGCGGCGAACGCATTTGTATTTCATCGTTTGATAGGTATTTGTCAGAAATTAATCTTCAACGTCATTAAGTACTTGCCTTGTTCGCGGTTCGACGTCGCTTCCAAGGTGCTTGGTGGATTTGATTTGACCAGCTGTTTCGAAAAGCGTTGACTGCCCATGTTGACTGATTACCAAACTGGTTCGATTCTGTCCTAATACGGCAGCGAGACTCGTGGACTGCCATACCTTCTTGTGATTACGTTGTTCGTATATTTATCGAACCGCGTTACCGCATAATTCGTTTCCGACATAACTTACAGAGTGTCCGCGTCCGGGAAAATCATGGGAAATCCGGGAATTTTCCAAAAAATACCATCAATATCCGAGAAATCTTAAGGCTCACCGCAACCAAGCGCGGCGTCTGTCGGCTCACCGCAACCAAGCGCGGTGTCTGCCGGCTCCCCGCAACCCGGCCGCATAGGAATATAATTCAAGCGACTCATCTTAGCCGACCAAGCGCGGTGTCTTCCGGCTCACGGCAACCCGTCTCCATATAATAGGAATATACATCAGTGATGTATGGAGTTATCTTAGCCGACCAAGTGTGGTGTCTTCCGGCTCACCGCAACCCTGCCCCATATAATAGAAATATACATCAGTGATGAAAGGAGTTATCTTAGCCGACCAAGTGCGGTGTCTTCCGGCTCACCGCAACCCGGCCCGAAATAATCAGAAATATCCGGGAGAATGACATAAGAATTAGCGCGGACACCCTGAACTTAGACCACGCTTAGTATTTGGAGATTCGAGGGTTTTATGGTTCATGTGGGGTCAGCGTATAGTAGTACCGAACGAATTTTAGAACGTCGTAACGAAAATATCTTTGCTGTGCTACAACTTATTCAAATTGTGAAAGGCTTGGTGCACCTTGTGTTACGATACAGGCCCGTAGTTGGTCTAATTGAGCTCCCCATAACCAATGACAGTGAGGCATCTATAACCAATGTCAGCTAGGCCTCTCTCAGTGATGCTCTTCAAGGCAGTACTCTAAATTACGCCCAAATGATTAGCAACACTCAAAGTCAGCAAAGAGCACAAACATTAAATCCACCAATAAACAAATTTGTTTGCTACTGGTTGAGTGTTTGCATTGTGTTTTGTTTAATCTCATACTTTGTTTAATGCTTACCATAATGAGTCAGTTATAGAAACGGAGCAAGCCAAGTTTCCACCAATAGCTATGCTAGCTGAAAAAAATCGTAAAATAATGTTGTCTGTCTGTGGGCATCATAGCTTATCACCGGATGGATGGATGGATCTTCTCAATTTTTTATTTGATCACAAATTCAATCTATTTGTGCCCTTTGGTTTGACGCTAAATCCTGCCGATCACGTCTTCCGGATAAAATGGGACTCAAAGGGTCACAGGTCAATTTTTTGAAAAATTGCCATATTTTTGGCGAGCTATATCTCGAGATGGATGCTTTACAGCAAAACACAGACGGTGTCCTTTCATCGAGAGCTACAACGTTGCTGTTTTACATTTTTCATCAGAGCTATTGTATTTCAGCCATGAGCCAACGTTTAAAATTTACACAAAAATGTGAAAATTTCAAGATTTTTATAATGCAAGTTAGTTTTTTCTTTCTGGGATAAACTATAGGATACTAGTTTTGTTTAACCCCATTAAACAAGTTTAACTTTGTTATTAAAACTGAGGGTTGATACCGGATCAAAATTTGGTAAATTTTGGCACTAAGGATAGTAAAATTTCGTCACTTTTCCAATTTTGAAGGTGTCTATATGTTTTCGGGGTTGCTAAATACGATAAAAGCATTTGTATTTGCGTGGGAAATACAATAAAAACAAATGTAGGTACTAGCGTGGTATGCATCAAACAAGACAAGTCTTAGGGGGCGTATTGATTGAATCCAATGCCGCTTTGAAGTCAGCGAAAGTGGCGACAGTTTGCATCCCACATTCATAAGGCTGTAAGAAAGTGCATTTTGGTCAACGGTACTTCGTCCAGGTCGGAATCGACATTGCGATTCGCGGTTGTTACGTTCTTCCTTGAATATGTTCGATATTACAGCTTCTAGAAGTTTAGGTAAATGCGATGCTGAGAGGTGTAATCCAGCGATAACTGTTACAGTCTCTTGTGGATTCGGAGGAGCATCTACATTTTTCTGGGATAAGTTCTTTTACTAGCATTCTGTAATATAACAGCGGAAGGTTCGCGCTAGCATTATCGTCTGGTAACTTTAAATATTCTACTGGGATACTGTCGTTTCCGACAGTTCCACCATTGTAACGGCATGCTTCACTTCTGTTACATGGGAAGTGAAATGCGCATTGCTATCTTCGTGATAGAATCCATGGAAGCTGATAACTTCAAATTTTGTCTGTTATAAGTAAGGCAGAAAAGGCAGTTCAGCTATTTCGGTTTCGTCGCAGGTGGCTTTAGGTTCCGTATCATTACCTATGTTGTTTCCGCGATATAGAGCATTTAAGCAGTGTCTGTATTCGTTAACCGATACAGCATGCTCCGGGTCGGCTTCTATGATGTTCTAAAACTCTTCTCTTGACTCTGTTATGTACTATCTACCGTCTTCCCCTGGATTGACACAAGATTTCTTGTATTTCGGCGTCAAGAGACGAGTCGAGTGACATTTTTCGAGTTAGCTTGACTGTTTATTGATTGACTTATTTTTCCCTTTGCTTAGGATTTAAATACCATTGGCACTCGGTTTAAATGTTTATTCAATGAAGTCCATTGTTACTCGACAGGCTGTTCTTCATGTAATAATTGGAAGTGCTTCGGATCGAATATCGATCGCTTCCAATTATATATATTTAGATATCCCATATCAGTCGATCGATGGAGGTAGTGTCAATGTATTGTTGGGGTTGACCAAAAATCGACCAAACCAACATAGGAGCATTATATAACTGATCGTTATTTATATAAAATTTTATTTTGTCGCATGCATTCTGGATGAGTAACTGGTACTTTGGAGGGATTATGGTTCGATTTGAAAATAAATTTATGTATATGCTAAAATTCATTTATAGCAATGTTTAACGTTGACTCAATACGTATTTTACCGAAACGTTTCGACTAATTCAACCTTACTATTAAATAACTTGTATTTTTTGCTCCAGAAATTTTTGCTTTATGCAGTCTGTATAACCCCAATTTTTCAAAATTTTCACCCTATATTTGCAGAGATTTCTCGTGCGCCAACCATCGGGGAGTGGTGGTGCGGGGCACCAGGCCGCAGTAACAGAGCAGAGCCTCGGCAGGGGGTAGAGGTCCTCCGGTTTGGGGTGCGGGAAATAGTTTATTTCCTCCGTCGACACCCGTTTTACCTCAATTTTGTCCTATTTTTGCAAAAACTCGGCGCAAGAGGGGAGTGTGATAGGAGGCCTCTGGGAGTACCCCCGGAATCCCTGATTTGGCGTGTTTGATATAGTATATACATAAGAATTTTCGGTTATTTTGTACAGCCTGTTCGCATATTTTTCATACATTCTGCATTTTGCGGGTATTCGGTTATATATTCTGTGTTGTGAATTATTATAATCAAATTATTCTGTAACGTAATATTCTTTAACCCTTTCCTTCTTAAACCAAAGTGTGGTTTGAATAATGTGGAACAATCTTATGCACCAACGAGGGATGGAATCTGGATCGATTGGTTGTGAGTATCGTGCACGTTATGGATTGTGCATGCTATGTTATCTAGAGCTGTTGTCCGGTTCTTTCACGAACCTCGCGAAACAGTAACGACGAACACGACAACTCGCGACGCAATATGCACTGTGATAAATGTGTTACTTTACGAATGAAAGGGCTTCAAGAAAAACTTAGTGCTAAATGTTCGGGCGGGATGGCCTTAGGGTTATCGTCAAGCTCATAAGGATCGAAGCGTAGCTATGGTTCAGCTTTGGCCCTTTAAAAGGCGTCTTTTACTATTATAGTTCAATTTGAGAAAGATCATTTTAAGCAGTTAAGCAAAAACGAAGGTCCTTCATTGGATTTCTGCTCAAATGGACTATTCAATTGTCTTTACTTTTCGCAGCTCATATTCATAACACTAACGTATGTTTTGCACGATATTATATATTTGCATTGTTATAATCCTCAAATTTTATGGCTAAAATTAACGTTGTTGCTTTCTGTATATATTGAGCGTAAGATAAAGACCTTATCTTTCATGTGCATTATTCCTGGAAAACTGGCCATGCTGTGTGCTCAATGACAGAAATTGTAGTTATCCTTTGCTTTGAAAATAAACTAGGATTTGTAGGTTTTTTACCGGTGATTAATAGTTTTATTTTGGCTCTACATTTAATGCATAATATGCAGAAACCGTTCTGGGTCGGACCACGAGAAACCTACTGGATTGGTTTCATTGACGGTCGGAAATATGAAGTGGATCTATTGGCAGAAACGCTATTAACTTTGAAGTCCGGGAATAGATGCAACTGAATTTTGATACCATTCATTTGATTCAGTTCGTAAACGTGACTTGAATTTAAAATTTTAGACATTTTTATGTATTTAATTTTCCGGAAGTATTTATGTCGTGCTTCAATTCGCTGAACCGTGTTGACAAGCTGAATCGAATGATGCAGTTGTTCCTTCGAAATAGACGAATTTAGGTTTCGGGGAGCAATGGAAACGCCCCTTTTTTGTGGTGTCTTCGTTTAGCAATGCTATTATGTAGTCAACGCTAACGCACCTTGTATACGAGTAAAAATGGGTCCTGGTGCAAACAAGCCACATTTATTAATTTGTTCAAACTAAAAAGTCTGTCTCCAGGTAAACCTATCTCCGTTAATTTTACATTACATGTGATAATATTTTATAGCCCTCTACCGCATACAGTGACATTGGCCGTCTTGTAACAGCGCGAAATGGCACAGATCACGCTAAATCTGAATTTCTCATGAAGCGTTTGTTTTCCCCTGCGTGAGATTCCAAAATGAACCGAGCAACACCTCCTAAATAACATAGTGGGTAAGGTACGAGCCTGTCACCAAAATATATAATTTAGGTTGCGTTCGCCCGCGCGGCAGCAGTTTCTTCAAAATTATTACTAAGTACAAGATCATTCATGAAAGGCTTAAACAACATTAAAACTATTGCTCAGTTATCTCTTTCCCGCATACAGTTGCGTTGTACATTGCGAGGTGATGTGCATACCTACTGACTTTGTCGTCCAACGTGCGATTAAACGTACATTATGATTCGCTCGGGTTGTGATATTTGTTAAGAAACCAAGCAGTACCTCCGAAATAGCATAGTACAGAGTTGTCGACAAAACAATTAGGATCAATCCGCCTGGGAAAAGTTTCTTCAACATTGTACAAAGTCCAAAATAATTCATACCGGAAAGGGAAAACGTTGAGCATGCCTAATGAGATATATCACTGTACTACTTATCCATTAATATAAACCCTGACATTTATGTCAGTGATATTACTTTCCTGTAAGTGCCGAAGGGCGTAGTGGGGTTGAACCCTAAGGCTTGCACGTTTGGTGATTCATAATTGTCCTCTCTATGGTGCTGCGCCATCCTTGCGGCGAATAGCTGCGAAAAATCTTGAAATTTTAGCAAATTTGTAGTAATGCAACGTTTACGTTGTAAAGGACCCACATTTGAAAGTTTGTTCACCCTGGGTGTCTCTTCCACCATTATATGTTGTTTCGGACGCCATGGTGTTTATGAAGGTATTTTCAGATAGTATGTACTAGGACCAGTTCTGGCCCTAAGGGATCCCAGCTGCACCACTCTAGATTTTCTCTGTGGTGCCCGGACAACCCCGGCTTCCACGACTCCCCGGTGATCTATGCGATGACCTAAGGGAACCGCTTAGCTTAGTAGGCTGCCGGCGGGTTAACCAGGGTGTTCGGCCTGGCCCCTATAATGGCCCACGTGTCTAGTGGCATGAAGGTCCCCCGAGGGAGAGTCAACCCTTAAGCCTGCTCACAGGTAATAAGGCTGACTCGCCTTTCCCTCATTATCCGCTTAATCCCCTAAGCGGGGTTCTCTGGTCCTAGGGCGATCCTAGTGACTTTGCCCGTTGGGGTCTCCCTATGCACTTTGTCCCGGTTCTAATCTTGGGCGTTGCACTACTGTTCTGAAACCTAGACTACAAGCACGCACAGATCCTAAAGGGCTAGTCGAGGTGTGTACTCTAAGTTCTGATTACTTATGATAACGCGGGGCACTGAGGCGAGGGCCCCAGTACCTTGGATGTTTCACCTATGATTACTAGTTCTATCTATTGGGGTGGGTAATGCAGGGCGACAATTACTATAAGAGTACTCACTGCGTGGGTGTTCCAGGAGGTTAGTACAAAACGTGGACAGAATGCGGGTTGCAAAGGGGTGCTTGCTCGGGCCTAGAAAACGGAGAAGCAGATGAACTTGCGTTGGCGAATTGACTCGACAGGGCGCAGGGAAGTGAGTGACTGGCTCGCTATAACGTAAGTCTCGCTTCGACTCTGAATCCTCGTAGAACTATGCTTATACTATTTGTAAAAACGCTACCGAGGTCAGAAAACAACATAAAGCTCCGAACTGCTTCAATAAATCGGACTCGTTTACTGTTGAGCCCCCTTTTGTATTAATCACTCACAAAACACCGCCCAATTGGGGCGTACGGCACTTATTTTACAACATACAAATTATAGCAACGATTTACTCCGGGTACCCTGCAAGATACCCTGAGATATAATTCGCAGCCCTTTCTGAAACGATGCTCTAAACACTTCTGATTAAGCTTTTTCGAACCGCGGTGTCCTAAAAATTTTGACTGGACTAACCCGATGAGATATCTGAAACAGCTGAGTTTCATGACAATTTTCCAAGAGCGACCTCCTATTAGTTTGGTATAAAACTTTACAGAATGTCGACAGCGGCTGGAGCGGCTCGCGAAAAGCTCGGATATTTCAAACTTACTCCCAGAGGGTTCCAGGAGGGTGTGGCGACATGGATTTTCCCCGTAGTTGCACGGTTAGAAAATACACGTCCCACCCAGGCTCCGTCCATTTTAGTTCACCGCCAGCTCCAGTCCCTGTCTCGTGCTATGCTCAGCTGATAAACTTCCTAGAAATTTTGATTCGACTCCGGCCCGCGGTCGTTTGCATCAGAATTTAACCTGAAACAAAAGAAACAGCGAACGAACGAGGATTCGACGCTGCAGTTCGATTTTTTAACAATTTGGGACAACGCGCGTCTCCCAAAGATGCAAACGGCTACGTCCTTGGTGTCGCACTCTTTACCACCTTTAACTTTGGCTGAGACCTAGTTCGAGAAATTTTGGTCCTTATCATGTAAAACAGCCCTATGAGAACTGAATTTTCCTTAAGCCTAGAAATTTATGCAATGCCTTTTGACTACAATTAATAATTTTGATCACTCCTCGGACCTGCGAAAGAAGAAAACGTCCGAGGAGCGGGGAACCAGTCGAGATGCCTGTATCCGAAATTTTGAACGACTTTCCGTGCAATTTTGCTAATTTTATTGGGGCCCGGCCTTTACGGGTGCGCGGAGAGTCGTTCCGACTCTCCAGCATCCGCAAACGCGGCCCTTGGCGTGATTGAAGAGAAACGAAACAAAAACCCAGGGAAGGCGCTCCACCATGGAGGCATGGCGAGCAGCCGACCCTGGGGTGGCTAAAGAAACGAGAAACCTAAAGCAACGCAAAAAGAAAAAACCCCTAGTAAAAGCTAAGAAATTTTAAATGGCGACAACCGCCAAAACTACGAGAGCAAAACTCGACTGGCTCCGATCGGGGAATCGGGCTCAGCTCTTTTATACTGTCTAGCACCCCCTTACGAGCTATTGTCCACCCTTCGCTAAAACCGAGCAAAGCAACAATTTTAAAACCCGCAATGCGGCTACCAATATATTTACAAAACAAATTGATTTCAAATTTAAAACGACGACCACAATGTTTCGGAGAACACACATATATATGCGCAAGCCCTGACATAGAATAATAACCAGCTAAACACAGACCCTGATAAGCATCAGCAATACCAGCAGTGCGTAGACAGCGGCTTACATTGGACAGTGGCCGAAACGTGCCAATAGCGCACGTAAACAACCTAAACCTCGCGCTGGTCGGCGCGAGGTTTGCGACAATGCCTACATATAAAAGCGCTTTAGGCGCTGAAAATCGTTAAAGTTGTTTGTTGTTTTTTCTTTATATTTCAGGAACGAAAAGAAGCAGGCGGCCGGGGGCGGGATCATATCCATGCCCTGGCTGGTCGCCTGCTTATGAGAACCCCAAATTTAGTGTAATTCCGCTAGGAGGCCTGTTAGAGGCAGTTAATGCGTGCACGATAGGGAAGTTCTGGGTCCCGATTGAGTTATGGGGGTCTCGTGGAGTTCCGTTGGGGCGGATGGCCCCGGTTTATGGTGGGATGCTTAGTATGAGACCCAATCGAGGCACAGAGCCCTAAAAATCGGAAAGTTTTGGTTTGGGATGTGGTGATTTAGGGCCCGAAAGTTTGAGAGTTTAAACGCGGGATTGGGGGTCCATAAGTACTTACGGGTTAGGAGTAAGTTAACCCGAGGGAACAATTTTGAAGCCTTATAGGTTCCTGATGATAGTTCAATATTCCCCTTTTTGTTTGAGATCAATAAAAACCCCCAAAATTTCAATTTACTGATACCCTTTAAAATGAAAATTCAGTCACATTAGATCGATTTTATCCTTCTTCCCACGTACTCAAAACGTCCCTTAAAACATACATGAATTAGAGTACTAATGAAATGACAGTTTTCCTTGCCCGGCGTGTCAGGATAGATCTTTCCAGGTCCCCAAGACATTAGAAAGCTCAAAAACGCCTTTTTCGTCACGATGGTTCTGCACAACACCCCGACCCATCCTGACACCCGGACACAAACACAAAGCATGTACATTATTTTATCGACTACAAACACATATATATTGCATAGTTATTGTTCACGGATGCGCACCGGAACCGACCCTGGGGCACCTTACATAGCAAAATTTGTGAAGTCTGAGTGGTGATAGAATCGTGAGATCTTTCCCCTTGTCTCCGGCCGATCCGACTACGCATCCCCAAATACAAATCGATAGCATTGTTATGCAGATTATTCATAAACAGTAATGATCCTGGGCACGATCGGACACTTCCACAATAGAATTTTGGTTCAATTTTAGGTGCGAAATCACCCCGCGCACCTCGGGCTGGTGGAGCGTGATTATGCATGTATAAAATATGACACACACTATTTTTATTTATTCAACACAAATAACACAAAGATCAATGATACATCCGTAAATCCTGGTATCACGCTCCACCGGTATCCGATCGCCCGTTATCCGTTAAGTTTTAAGCCCCTTTTTGCCTGGTTTCGAATGTTTAGAATTCGGTATAAAAACTCGGGCTGTTACATCTTTATCTTTGCTTGTCAAGTGCCTGTCTGATCACCGGGACGAGTGTTGTGCGAAGCAGTTTGGACGAGATAGTGAAAACTAGGCTGTTTCAACCGATTTAGGAGGCTGGACACTAAGCTCCACGCCGACAGAAAATGGGAATCACGCAGAACCCCAACCATTCGCCACTACACGTTAAAACATTGACGGTTATGACCGTCCGGCAATAGGACGCCCCTGGCTGCACGTTCAAGTTAACAAGTTTATTAAGACAGAAATCAAAAATATTAAGTTTACTTAGTTTTAGCTGTATACTAAGCAATGGTCACGGGAAATCATAATTTTACACGTACGACAGCTTTCGAGCTTACAAAGGACGACGGATGTCGGGTTAATTTGACGGCCTGTAACCGGCTAGTGTACCATTGTACTAGGACCAGTTCTGGCCCTTAGGGATCCCAGCTGCGCCACCGTATTTCTGCGATTGGTGCCCGGACAACCCCGGCTTCCACGACTCCCCGTTGATCGATGCGATGACCTAAGGGAACCGCTTAGCTTAGCAGGCTGCCGGCGGGTCAACCAGGGTGTTCCGCCTGGCCCGTATATCGGCCCACGTATATAGTGGTATGAAGGTCCCCCAAGGGAGAGTCAGCCCCTAAGCCTGCTCACAGGTAATAAGGATGACTCGCCTTTCCCTCATGATCCACTTAATCCCTTAAGCCGGGTTCGCTGGACCTAATGTAGCCTAGCAAGGCTTACTCTGTTGGTCCGGGACTAAGGTAATGTCCCAACCGAAAGACTAGTCTAACGCACGGTCGCGATTCCAATAGTGGCCTAGTTTTGGGTGTGCCTGGTTGCGCTATTCTCCCGTTCTGATCTTGGTGCAATGTACGACCTGCCTCAAAATCCTGACATGCAGCGGCCTATCAATCCAAACGGTGGCCTCGTTGGGGTAGCGTCTCCTCGAGTACCGAGCCTTGGGATCCGACGATTATGGGGAATTCAAATACTAAGATGCGAGGGATATCGGACTCCAATGCTTGGGCGCGCGATACCATGAAACAACCTAGGCGAAGCGATGGTTGGTAACGGAGGGTCGCGGCGGAGGGAGTTCCTAATAGTTCAGGCATACACTCGTTCGAGGCGAGGTACAACACAGAAGCAGGTCCGGTAAACTTAAACGGGAAATGCAAGGGTGCTCGCGACAACGTAGTTAGGTTAAAGGGGAAGTTATCTTGATCAATTTGGATTCGCTCCTACACAAGATTTGATTTCGAGCTTAGTTTAATCCTAGATTTTCTGAGGGCATTTGATCTGTTAACAAGACGTTCTGAGCTGCTACATAAAACGCACACAGTTCAACGGTTTTACTGCCGAAACCTTTTTTGTATTTTGTACACTTCAAAATGTCACCCAATCGGGGTGTACCGAAGGCTATTTACAACAGTTATAACACAACAAAAATTTAATTTGGATACCCTGCAAGGTACCCCGATGCAAGTATTAGATCCTGAGCGAATACAATATCTTTAGTTAAATTTTTGATTGAACAGGGCTCGTCATTTTAATTCCTTTACCCATGAAAAGCTGCCCCTTTTTACCAATGAGAAGACTGCCTGCCTAGTGAAGCACGGGAATTTGTGCTCGATGCACGGAAAATTTCCAGATAAAAACGGGACCGAAGGTCCCTGAGTTTTTCACTTTGCGTCAGAGGCTGGAGCGGTCCGCGAACGATGCGACTCAGTTTAGCTTAAATTTCGCTCCCAGAAGTTCCGAGAGAGGGCGCCGACGTGGATTCTCCCCGCCGTAGTTGCACGGTTAGAAAACCCACCTCCCACCAAAATTCAACACATTCAGCTCACCGACAGCTCCAGTCACTATTTCAGTCTACGCTCAGCTAGTGGGCCTCTTAGAAATTTTTTGTCACGTTCTGGTCCGCGGTCGTTTGCATCGCACTCTAACCAGAAACAAAATAAACAGCGGACGAATGGGGATTCGACGCTGCTGCTCGATTTCAGATAATTGAGGACAACTGGTGTGACCCGCAGATGCAAACGGCCGCGTCCAAAAACACTCCTGTCACCACCTGCTAGCCTTGCCTAGACTTTGACTAAGTATAACCCTTGACTACGAGCCTAAATAGTATAAATTTCGCTTGATCCTAAATACTATTAATTTTGCTTGATCCTCAACAGCATAAAATTTGCTTGATCCTAAACAGTATAAACTTTGCTTGATCCTAAACAGTATAAATTTTGCTTGATCCTATGTACAGAAGTGATCATCAACCGAGACAGTCACGGGTCGTCGCCCGTTGTAGACAATCTAGAATACCCTTTAGGGGAGTGCGAAAAGCGGTGTGGACCCCGTGACCTGCCGAGCCAACACGTCCGGGGAAGCAGAGGCTTTCGACCAAGAGCCCTAACGCCCAGGGCTCCCGGTCACCGTAGCTGCACGACTTGGGGTGCCGGGGTTCTTTCCCCCTTGTTGTGAAAATAAATGCAACCCAAAAGTTTACAGAAAACCCGCGGGGTGTCCCTCGGGAAATGCTCAAGGCCGCGACGATGATCGCGACTGTCTCGAAACTCCCACAGATTCGGACGACACCGGCTCTGTGAAAGTTTGAATCACTACTCCTTGTCCTAGAATAGAAATTTGCCTTAGAATAAAAATTTTAATCACTCCTCGGACCTGAGAACAGAGAAAAACGTCCGGGGAGCGGGGAACCAGTCGAAACGTGAGCGAGAAAAACTTTAACTAATTTTGATGCAATTTGCTAATTTCGGCGGGGTCCGACCTTTACGGGCGCGCGGCGCGGCATCCTTCCGACGCTCCAACGTCCGCAAAGGGCGGCCCTTGCGTGGTCGTGAAAATCCTAAATCCAGGGGAGACTCTCCACCGTGGGGGCACGGCGAGAAACCACCCTAGAGAACCCAAAGGAAAACATAAAGCAAAACCCTAAACAAAAATAAAATTTTAAAATGGCGACAACCGCCAAAACTACTCCGAAGTTAGACTGGCTCCGATCGAGGAATCGGACAGTCTCTTTTATGCTGTCTACCTACCCCCTGGTCGGTTTTGCCCCCAGAGGTGTCAAATCTGAAATTCAAAATGCCGAAAATATGGGGTGAGCAGACATACACATACGCATACATATTGGTGCATCGAAAACCGTAAAATCGTGCACTGTAGTGCCCAAGTTGCAGATCGCCCGAAGGCATTTATAATAAAAACAATTCGCAGCTACAAGTCGGCAAGCAACCAACAAAACAATATTAGCCGCTGGCCACGCGACACCCATAGCAAGATTAATTGTATGTTGGTCGACGAGAAAGAAATGGACAGTGGGGCCCTCCAAGCAGGTAACCGACAAAACCAACTAAACCTCGCGCTGATCGGCGCGAGGTTTCGAAAATGATAAAATATGTCAGCGCTTCAGGCGATTTAATGTATTGTATTTTTGTTAGTTTTTTGCTCATATTTCAGGAACGGTATGGAGTAGGCGGCCGGGGGCGGGATCATATCCATGCCCTGGCTGGTCGCCTACTGATAGGAACCCTAAATTTGACATAGTTCCCCTAGGAGACCCGTTAGAGGCAGTTCAATGCGTGCACGATAGCAAAATTTTGGGTCCCAACTGAGTTATGGGGTCCCGTGAAGATCCGTTTGGGAGGGTGGCCCCGGTTTTCCTTGAAATGGTTAGTATAGGACCCAATTAAGGTACAGGGCTTGAAAAATGGGGAAGTTGTAGTTTGAGATGTGATGATTTAGGACCTTAAAGTTTGGGAGTTTAAACGCTGGATTGGGGGTCCATAAGTACTTACGGGTTGGGGTTAGGTTGACCCGCAAGAACAATTTTGAAGCCTTAAAGGTTCCTGATGATAATTTAATGTCCAATTTTTTGTTTGCAATACATAAGAACCCCAAAATTTCAAATTTCTTACACCCCTTGTAAAAATGAAACTCTTGTCATGTTAGGTCAATTTTATCGTTCTTCTGATGTATTCAAAACTTCCATGAAATATATGCATGTACATATTATACATATTTCCTTTTCCTGCGTGTCAGGACAGATCCCCGAGCTCCGATTTAAAATAAAACTCCCGTTTGAACTTTGATAACGATCCTGCACTCTACCTCGGTCCATCCTGACACGCAGGGGCATATGCAATTTCCATTGCACTCCTTAACAACAAGTATGAATATATTTTATACATTTCAGTTAAGGATGCGCACTGGAATCGACCCTGGGGCACCTGATTGACAAAAATTGTTAAGTCAAATTGTGAAACCTTTCCCCTCGTTCCCGGTGGATTCGACTACGCATCCGTCCCGCCTTCCAATGCGAATCAATTATACGATAGTACATCAATATTATGCGTCGTTCACAGAGAGCTGCGTGCACGAAAAGCACACCGTAAGCTATTGTAAAGGCGATATATTTTCGATATATTATTGCAGACTGTAATGATTTTCTGTTTTTGGTTCCAGCAATAGCGTGGCGCATAAATATTGATGTTGCAATAACGTTTGCTTTTGATGCACCCAACAAAGAAACTATATTATTGTTGTAACATCAATAGCTTGTTCAATGCCATTGCAGTGACAACAGAAACTAACATAAATGCAGCGACAATAGTTTTCTCGTAGCATGTTATTGGTGCCTCCCTCCAGTTTGTTATTGCTGCTCCCTCCAGTATGATATTAGGGTCCCCTCTAGTTTGCTATTGGTACCCCCCAGTTTGATAGTGGTGCCCCTTCAATTTGATGGTGATGCCCCCTCTAGTTTGATATTGGTGCCCCCCTCCAGTTTGATAGTGGTGTTCCCCTCCAGTTTGATATTGGTGTCCTCCTTCAGTTTGTTATTGGTGCCCCCTCCAGTTTGATAGTGGTGTCCTCCTTCACTTTGATATTGGTGTCACCCTCCAGTTTGTTATTGGTGCCCCTCTAATTTGATAGTGGTGTAATCCTCCAGTTTCTTATTGGTGGCACCCTCCAGTTTGATATTGGTAGCCCCCAGTTTGTTATCGGCGCCCCCCTCCAGTTCGATAGTGGGGTCCCCCTACAGTTTGATATTGGTGTCCCCCTCCAGTTTGATAGTGGTGTCTCCCTCCAGTTTTATGGTGGTGTCCCCATCTAGTTTGTTATTGGTGCCCCTCCACTTTGTTATTGGTGCCCCCTCCAGTGTGATAGTGGTGTCTCCCTCCAGTTTGTTATTGGTACCCCCTCTAGTTTGTTATTAGTGGACCTTACAGTTTGATAGTGGTCGACCTCCAGTTTCTTATTGGTGCCACCCTCCAGTTTGATATTGGTAGCCCCCTCCAGTTTTTATCGGCGCCCCCCTCCAGTTCGATAGTGGTGTCCCCCTACAATTTGATATTGGTGTCCCCCTCCAGTTTTTTATTGGTACCCCACTCCAGTTTGATAGTGGTGTCTCCCTCCAGTTTTATGGTGGTGTCCCCATCCAGTTTGTTATTGGTACCCCCTCCACTTTGTTATTGGTGCCCCCTCCAGTGTGATAGTGGTGTCTCCCTCCAGTTTGTTATTGGTACCCGCTCAAGTTTGTTTATAGTGCACCTTACAGTTTGATAGTGGTCCCCCTCCAGTTTGATGGTGGTGCCCCCTCCAGTGTGATAGTGGTGTCCCACTCCAGTTTGTCATTAGTGCCCCCTTCACTTTGTTATTGGTGCCCCGCTCCAGTGTGATAGTGGTGCCTCCCTCCAGTTTGTTATTGGTAACCCCTCCAGTTTGTTATTGGTGCACCTTACAGTTTGATAGTGGTCACCCTCCAGTTTGATGGTGGTGCCCCCTCCAGTGTGATAGTGGTCTCCCCCTCCAGTTTGTTATTGGTGCCCCCTCCACTTTGTTATAGGTGCCCCCTCCAGTGTAATAGTGGTGTCTCCCTCCAGTTTGTTATTGGTACCCGTCCAGTTTGCTATTGGTGCACCTTAATGTTTGATAGTGGTCACCTTCCAGTTTGATGGTGGTGCCCCCTGCAGTGTGATAGTGGTGTTCCCCTCCAGTTTGATATTGGTGTCCTCCTCCAGTTTGTTATTGGTGCCCCCTCCAGTTTGTTATTAGTGATGGTGGTGCCCCCTCCAGTGTAATAGTGGTTCCCCCTCCAGTTTGTCATTAATGCCCCCTTCACTTTGTTATTGGTGCCCCGCTCCAATGTGATAGTGGTGTCTCCCTCCAGTTTGTTATTGGTACCCCCTCCAGTTTGCTATTGGTGCACCTTACAGTTTGATAGTGGTCACCCTCCAGTTTGATGATGGTGCCCCCTCCAGTGTGATATTGGTGTCCCCCTCCAGTTTGATGGTGGTGTCCCCCTCCAGTTTGTTATTGGTGCCCCTTCCACTTTGTTATTGGTGCCCCCTCTAGTGTGATAGTGGTGTCCTCCTCCAGTTTGTTATTGGTACCCCCTCCAGTTTGTTATTGGTGCATCTTACAGTTTGATAGTGGTTACCCTCCTTTTGATGGTGATGCCCCCTCCAGTGTGATAGTGGTGTCCCCCTCCAGTTTGTCATTGGTGCCCCCCTCCAGCTTGTTATTGGTGCACCTTACAGTTTGATAGTTGCTGATTCACAGAATAATGCGATCATCTACTCGAAAATTTTTGTTACATAGGACATGTCGTACGTGGCTGTGTTACATACGACATGTCGTATGTAACCAATGTGACATACAACATGTCGTATGTAACCAGTGTTACATACGACATATCGTAAGTAACCAGTTTTACTTACGACATGTCGTATGTAACACTGGTACGTAGAATTCTACGAAGCTCTACTCCGTTTGATATTGGTGCCCCTGTCCAGTGATATTGGTGCCCCCTACAGCTTGTTATTAGTCCCCCTCCAGTTTGATATTGGTGCCATCATTCAGTTTGATGTTGGTGACCCCCAGTTTGATATTGGTGCACCGCTCCATTTTAATATTGGTGCCCCACTCCAGTTTGATATTGATGACCCCTCGAGTTTGATATTGGTGTCCCCCTCCAGCTTGATATTGGTCCCCCTCCAGTTTGATATTGGTGCAACCCTTCAGTTTGATGTTGGTGATCCCCCAGTTTGAGATTGGTGCACCGTTCTATTTTAATATTGGTGCCCCCCTCCCGTTTGATATTGGTGTTCCTCACCAGTTTGATAATGGTGCCCCCTCCGGCTTGATATTGGTGCCCCCTCCAGGTTGATAATAGTGCCCCTCCAGTTTGATATTAGTGTCCCCTCCAATTTGATATTGGTGCCTGAAGCCGTAGTTTAACGTTAATCATGGTTACAGTTAGTTTTCAACGCGGTTGGAATCCTTTGTAAAATTATCCATATATTGCAAAAACAGTGTTTCCGAAATTTTTCGGGTAAACAAAAAACAAAATTGTCTTTAACATAGTTCTAATGCAGCGTCGAAGACCAGACTCAAATTATGCTGATATTATTGGTGATTCTTCGAAATTACAATTTTGGAGCTGGAGGCATATAACCTAAACAGCATATTTTGTTATTACAGAATATTACTTCTTAAAAACTGATCCGATTTGGCTCATATGTTCACAGACAGGTCGCATTACATTCATTAGTTTTATACATGATACACCGTTTCCCCAGCAATGCTTCGCTACAGTTTCATGACCGTTATCATAAAATGTGGCCCGTGAGGCTATGACAAATTTCGTTGGTTAAAATTAAATCCCAGTTTTATCATACGTTTCTTAAACAATTATTTGAGGCTTAAAGTTTTTGAATGCATAATAGGTTAAGTAATTTTCGAAATGTCAAGAAACTATGCTGCACTTTTGATTAAATTGTATTTTTAAGCCAATGTGTCGGTCAAAGTGCGATTCTTTTTAAACTATTTGTGCCTAACTTACAAAAATTAAAATAAACCTGGAGATTTTTGCTTCTCGTTCTGAATGTTGATTTGACATGACATCACAGCGATATATAATGCGACCCACGTATTGCTACTTCACTGATGTCTATGATAGCAATATAACACTGTTATTCTCAATTATATTTGTCTGCACAACACTGCAATTTGATATATCCTGCCATGTACATTGGTATTGCTGATCTATTTTCAAGTGAGAATGTGGTTTCATTATTTGCAAAAATGGACCGCAACACAAGCAACGTAGTTTATTTTATCGAAAACAATTTAATACCTCGTAAATTTAGATAAAATATATGGTGTAGCAAAATCTCTTTGATATACAACAATCTGTTTGCGCAGATATATATTAACAAACTGATTTGATAAGTTAATTGATGGCAGCAAGAGTGCTACACCAGTCATATTTGTAGCGTTAGACGTAACAGTTTAAACTGTATGTCGTATGTCAAGGAAATATCTATCATCGAGTTGAACAATACGTGTCGATGTAGCGGGTAGAGGGTAATACCCGACGGGTCGGATCCTGCAAGCCAGATTACCCCCCCCCCGCCGGCGGTGCATGAAAATTTTTGCCGAAAATTAAATAGGCTGAACAGAGGCAAACATGGGGTAAAATTAGTAAAAAAATGGGTAACTTGGAAAAAATTATCGAAAATTGAAGGGGGGCAGGAAGGGAGTATAATTGAGTTCCTCGCTTTATTTCAAAAATTCGCTTCTTCCTCTCCCAAACCACCTCCTCCTAACATTTGCCACTTATGAGTTGTCGTAGTGTGGAGATTATGCTGACTACTCAACAGTGAATAATATTCGCTTCTGACATCTTCTTGATATTGTCACACAGCAGTATGAAACGTGTAACCATATCAATCGTTTATGGAAGTGAAACGTTTAGAAGTATGTTGTAAACGTCCAGCATAATGAGTCTTTCCATACTAAATTTTTAACTTAAAATTCTCAGCGGTAACGCGGTATGAAGCATGAATCGACAGTCACGCACAACATGTACGTTGGTTTTCCTTTGTTTACCGAATTTGGTCTAATCTGTTCTTGCGTCTACTGGCACAAGTAAACTTAAAGTGCGTTTGTATATAACAATGTTTACCTGCGTTTCATAGCCATCTTATTGCTACAGAGGTGCCACACCCTTGAATCTGCTCATCCAAATCTACAACCTTGGCACTAACACTGTTTTGTGAGACGTTCCCTGAACCGCTGCGGGCCCGAATATTGTTCCTTGAGCCTTTACCACAAAAAACGATTTTTCGAAATTCAGTATGTTATTGCGTGTTTTAACAACGAGTGCCTATTAGCTTATCAACCACGCTGAATGCGACAGTTTTGCTATCAAGAGTTCAAACTGACTATTATATTTTATTATCGATTTATTATTTTATTAATTAGTGAGCTTAAATGGACCATGAATCTATGTGGTGCCGAAAATGCAATCCAAGCAAGGGGATTAGCTGGTTAATAATTACAGGTATATTGTTATCAACAGTAAACACATAAGAAAATACATCCCCCAAAATTTTAGCACGTGCTAAATCAACGGTACATACCGATCCACCAAAATTTTTAATGGCACCTATGCTATGCTTTTTGTTTTTCGAACACTCTTATATTCACACGAAACAAGGTTTGAAAATTTCTATTTTCGATGATACTACGTTCGAATTGTTGGTAAATTTTAAAATATCAACTGAACATTGTTTAGAGAACTGCTAGTATGTATAATAATTGTGAGGTTATTTTCCAGTTTGCCACAATCCAAGTTTTTTGCATTTGCTGGATATATTGCAGCTATTCGATGAATTTTTGGATGTGTAATCATCCCTCTTTGCAACAAAGAGCTCACATTCATAATGTATAATGAAGACTGGAACTGGAGGGGGTACCAATATCAAGCTGGAGGGTGACCACTATCAAACTGTAAGGTGCACCAATAACAAACTGGAGGGGGTACCAATAACAAACTGGAGGGAGACACCACGATCACACTGGAGCGGGGCACCAATAACAAAGTGGAGGTGGCACCAATATCAAACTGGAGGGGGCACCAATAACAATCTGGAGGGGTGAACAAATAACAAACCGGAGGGGGACACCAATATCAAACTGGAGGGGGCACCAATAACAAACCGAGGAAGGCACCAATATCAAACTGGAGGGAACACCACTATCAAACTGGAGAAGGGCACCAATATCAAACGGGAGGGCGCACCACCATCAAATAGAAGGGGGCACCACTATCAAACTGGAGAGGTACCAATAACAAACTAGAGGGGACACCAATATCATACTGGATGGGGACACTACCATCAAACTGGATGGAGACACCACTATCAAACTGGAGCGTGAAACCCATAAAAAACTGGAGGGGGACACCAATATCAAACACTAGTGGGACACCACTATCGAACTAGAGGGGGCGCCGATAACAAACTGGAGAGGGCTGCCAATATCAAACTGGAGGGTGGCACCAATAAGAAACTGTA
>JASANE010027324.1:0-10721 GCA_030248225.1 Trileptium ribeirensis
GTGTAAGTAGTAATGTTCCAACGCAGATGTACCTAGACTAAATTGAATGAAAACTACAGCACCAAACAACTTCGATAGTATCTAACTAAAAACGGGAAGCTTATACACGAAAAACTGTTTATACTTTAACGGGTGCTCTTTTGGTTAATTTTTTTTGGGGTAGGAATGTCTCGCATAAGTAACTACATTTAGAAAATATCCCATGTACGGTTTGTGTTTTGACTATATTTTGCTAAGTTCAATACCAAATTGTAGCAATAACTCCAATTGGAAAACATAATTTATAAACAGTAATAGCTTCGAGTGGAATACTAGTATTGTTATTCGATCAGTGGATCAATCTCACCGTTCTAACAAGCCCCTGCGGCATTTAGCTGTTCAGCCTTTTCCTTTATACTGCTGTCATTGCTACTAATGGTGAACGTGTGTTCCGACTTGAGGTAAATTAATATTAGGCACATCTTGATAGGAAAACGGTAGAGCAAAATTTTTGGTGCTGTTATGCCAACATTCTGATTCAATGTTAATAATTCTGCCGGCCATGACAGTTTGAGCTAAGATAGGCTTTACGTGAACGACTGTTGGAAAATTGTAGCCCACAGTTACTTGTACTTTTAATATCTTTATACTTTGTTTTTAAAATGTCTATAAACCATATTCGTGTGATTCCCTGAATGACAAACCTACAGGAGTAAGGGTATCACTTATCTATCGATACACCTTATATTTCTTTGCACAACCGGTACTAAGATGAACAGTGCGAAACCGCGCATCGCGGTTTATGTACCGATCTGCTCCGTTTTGCGTGTTTATGCGTTTTGGTTGTTAAGGCTTATTATACATTTGGCTTGATGGAATAAAAGCTAGATTTAGCATTGTGAATCCATTGTGCAGAATTTAAAGCAGATTGGTTCTCCTGAACGACTATTTTTTTGTTGTTTGCTTGACATTATGTTTTTATGATTAAAGCGGAAATTATTAATTAAAAATCCTATCAAAAACAACTGTAGTCAAACCGAATATGCTTACAAAGCTTGGAGCATAGAATACACACTTTCGCTCTGTCTCCAGTCGCCTTCCTTTACTACACATACGTTTGTTACATGATCTTCTGTAGGAAACTTGAAATTATTGGTTTATATGATTCTAAGACAAAATAATAGATAGAAGGTAATTTTCTGATCAGTGGTGAGGGACACTGTTTAGGCTAGTGCCCGTAAGTTTTGGACAAAGAGTGCCCGTAAGTTAGATGATAATGATGATAACTTTCTAATCAGAATGCTATAAATGAGACACACTGTGATGCTGCTCGCGCAGTTTCAATAAATACAGTTCTTTGCCAAGAAAGCAGTTTGTAGCTGCGTTGGAGATAACGTTAGTTTACTTCAATTTAGACTGATTTTACAAGCGCATTGGCTGGTTCTAGAAGCAATGTATGTTAGCCAAGCATACCCTAAGTACTTCTGCGTAAGCCATACTCTGTTACCGAGTTGGACCCGTTTAATTGAAACGTATCCCACAGACTTCTGGATGTGTAAAATAGCTGCTACAAGCATCGACGTGGCTTTGATTTGCTAACAAACTCTTGCAGGTTATTATGAAAAATTCCAACTGAAATTATGTGCACTACTTACGTTTCAAACGTCAAATTGCTTAGTTAATCTTTTCTTTTGCTTGGTTGTATGGGAGCTTGATCATTGTATAATATATATTACATATGTTTGGATCACAGATGAAGCAAAAAACGTGGAAATTTTCAAACAAAATTTTTAAACCGGAATTCCGGTTCCGGTATGGTTTTTGCCCTTTGCCGGAACCGCAACCGGAACACGATTTTCGCCGGAACCGGAATTCCGGTTACTCCCTGCTACTCAGCTAATCGATCATTGTTTGTCGTCAAATAAATGCATAGATGTCAATAGCAACATTGGTACCGTGGTACATATATTTGTTGCAATAATTTTTTAGCTTAATACATTCATTTATTATTGGTAATTCCATTCGTATAGAAATGATTTTTATTGAGTTGTATTTAGTAGTTGCTTGTATGGCCTTTTATGTATATATACGGTAGGTACGTTGGTAGGTAATTAATGTATTTCTAATGTATATTTATATATAGTTATTTGAAAGCTCTAAAGGGCCAAATAGAGTTTTTTCCTTTAGCCTCCGGCCCAGGCCGAAATCGGTCAATTTTCAATATGCCGCAATAATTTTGGCACCATTCGCCTCAGCTCGATGAGCTGATTCAGAAAACATCCATTTCGGGCTCCTTGGTATCCAAAATTTTCAAAAGATTTTTCTCGATAAATGCATAATTACATATATCATTTGAACCATATTGACGAGCTGAGTCACATGGTTGTAAAATCAACCTAGTCGATTCACCGTTTAACGCCTTAGACTAAGGCCCAGGATATTGTATAAGTGGAAATAACTCCTTAACTCATCAATCGATTGAGCTGATATTACCACCATTCAACTAACACTGACAAGCTCAAAATGTTGAGTATTAGGGGAAACCAAAAAAATCGAAAAAATTTCCTAAATCCGGCCGAAATGGATATATTCTGAATTGCTCGCTGAGCTGAGACGAATGGTACCAAAACTATTGCTGTATCTTCAAAATTGTCAGATTTTGGTCTGGGAACTAAAGGAAAAGACCCGCCACATATATAATGGTCTGTTTTAATTTTGCGGGTCGACTGTTGGGGTAATCTTTGTGTTAGGGTGCTGATGGTAGTGTTCATTTTAAATGTGGTTTTGGTGGCACGAAATTGAAAATTATTGGCATCAAGTAGTTTATTGATTACATTTCTTCAGCTGTTTATAGTTGTTTCTCTGTTGAAATTTTTGGCATGCCAAGGTACACGTGCTGTGGTATAACTTGGATGAATAGGTATAGAGGTATTTTCGGATGGTGTCAGGATTAAGGATTTTTAGAATAAGAGTACAGTGATGCTCAGAAATAAATCGCGAATAATAAAACGAATAATTAGCGCAAAATTCATAAATAGCAATTGAACAGCTGTTTTTTCTCAGTATTAGCTTGAACAACTTGGATAAATAGGTATAGAGATATTTTCGGATGGTGTCAGGATTAAGTATTTTTAGAATAAGAGTACAGTGATGCTTAGAAATAAATCGCGAATAATAAAACGAATAATTAGCGCAAAATTCATAAATAGCAATTGAACATCTGTTAATTTTTTTTCAGGATTAGCGAAAAATTTGCTTTCATTTCTGAGCGTGACTGTAGTGCCAGAAGTTAATGTGTAGTCAGAAATTAAAAATATACATGTATTCCAAATCGAAATTGTGTAAAGTTCAGCAAAATACTAAAGCGGATTCCAACATAATTAATCACCACAGCGACACGCCATATCGGACATTAACTAAATTTACTGCTCAGCTAGCGGTTCTAATCGATAGCTTATGGCGTTCCGATCATCCACTCAGAGCTGTGGGTGGGTACGATAACCCACGGGTCGGGCACGGGCTCAAATCTTGAGCTCGGGGGTACCGGGTATTGCCAGGGCAGTGGTGTCCCGTAACGAGGAAAATCATACATGTGCTAAATTGTTGAAATGACCAGGTAGTTCGCATACTTAGCGCAATCAAAAAGATACATTGGTCCCGTTTACCCAGCGATATCCTTCAAAATTCTTTTTAGACTCGCGTTAGAAGTTAATTACTAGGTCATTTCATTTAGTGGCCGCTTCGTGGTTCTTTTATTAGGTAGTGGGCACTGTCATTGGATAGACTGAATTGTTCCCGTTACTAAGCGCTGTTCTAAAGAGTGGATGGATCGTTTCCTGTAGAAACCTTTATCTAAACTAAATGATGTTTTGAATCGATACTATGGCAAAGGAATCGATACTGTGGCATAGATCACGGAGTTTGAACAATAATATCCTTAGGCAGAAAGCCTTAGGGTATGGGCGACGAGAAGTGTGTCTCTTTCTTCGTCATATAGGCTCGAAGGCTAATGCCACTGACAAGGAATTCAATGTTATGAAGCTATAAATGCTGAAGAATAGTTTAAAGCCAATAATGAAAACTTTCGAAGCCCCTATATAGGTTTACAATGAGCAGGCATTTCAGACCATAAAAAAATTCCAAGCCCACGGTATACCTACCCCACAGAAAGCCTTCCTGTACCTGGAGCACATTAAACGTATTGAAATTATTTCTTATAATTTAATCGTATGAAACTTGGAATTCAAATCCCCACGAAGAATCCACGCCGATCCCGAATGTAAATTGGCCCTATTAGTTTAACATAAAAATGGCTTCGATTTCGGAATAATTACTCTTTAGTCGGCTCTCAATTTTGCTCATCTTGTTCGTTATTTTTTCATTTGTTTGATTATTTATTTTCAACTGATTTTATTTATCGTTTTGTGGTGGTGTTGCTCGGGTGATATATTTATTATATACTTCTTGTGGCAAACTTGTTTTTTAAAACGTATACTGCTATAATTTTTATGTACACATTTAATTATTTGACGTTGTCTCATTGTTAAAACGAATATATTTTATGAATATATTATCTATATGCACCTTATTATTTTTTTGCAAAAAAACCAGTAGACGGGTACTAAAATTTTCCGATATCAGTGTAACGTTTAGGGGCCCGCGATATACTAAGCCCAAGCCTAAGCCTTATCCTATGCTTCACAACGTTATATAATGCTTAAATTAAAGGTATAATGTTGGGTGGGCTGTTGCCGGCGAACTACCGTACTAAGTTGTTCTTTTTTCCATATAACCACGTACGTTCCCTAAATGTAACATGCGCCGAAATTTCAATCCACGTTTTAGCAATTATAATTACGTGGAAAGTTTGCCTTCCGAATATCTAAAAATCCACTTTTGTGATAAAATCCGCAGTGGACGTCCATAGACACTGCGTCATAGGGAATATAATAATCAAACCAGCATTTGATTTAGCTTCGGTTGTTTGATAAAATTTCTATATTCACTTACCAATATAAACCGGGTTATAGAATTTCGTCGTTCACCTACATTGCATCGATTTTTCAGATACATTTGTTGGTTCTGTAATGAACAGTTTTGTTGTTGCAGCAAAACCTACACAAAGCGAACTTATCTGTATGCCGCGTGGCAGAATGTTATAGCTAAAAAGTGGAACGAATCTTATTATTATGACATTATTAGGTAAGATATCGTCATAGTGTATATTTATCCCGTTTCGGCATACATAAAATAGCTTTAGCGCGCGCACTTGTTAAGGCTATAACAGTAGCTTTTCGGCTGAGCGGGATGGGGAACAAAAATTGGCCTAAAACGAACTGACATGGCTCGATTATAACTCTGTATAGATTGGAAGTAGCGTACAAACGGTAATCTGACTATGTACCTGGGAATAACCGGAACCGGAACCAGCAACCGGAACCGTCCATCTAAACCGGATCCGGAACCGGAACTTGGTCTTCGAAATTTATATATAGTAAAACAGATGAAGGAAGAAATGAAGGTATTGTGGATTTAAAATGCATTAAAAATAACTTTTACATTAAACTTAATATTTTGCGATGGTATTATTGCCTTTCTGAAACTTTAAAGAGACTGACAAAGCTAATAATATTTATTTATCGATCAAATATGTCGATTTTTGGACACCCAGAGCATAAAATGCCTTCCACTACACACCATGCGTATACTGCGTCAAATCGAATATGCTTACAAAGCTTGGAGCGTAGAATACACACTTTCGCTCTGTCTTCAGTCGCCTTCCTTTACTACACATACGTTTGTTACATGTTCTTCTGTAGGAAACTTGAAATTATTGGTTTATATGATTCTAAGAGAAAATAATAGATAGAAGGTAATTTTCTGATCAGGTACACTGTTTAATCTAGCGTTGGACAAACAGTGCCCGTAAGTTAGATGATAATGATGATAACTTTCTAATCAGAATGCTATAAATGAGACACACTGTGATGCTGCTCGCACAGTTTCAATGAAAATAGTTCTTTGCCAAGAAAACAGTTTCTAGCTGCGTTGCAGATAACGTTAGTTTACTTCCATTTAGACTAATTTACCAAGTTTACAAGCGCATTGGCGGGTTCTTGAAGCAATTTATGTTAGCCAAGCATACCCTAAGTACTTCTGCGTTAGCCATACTCTGTTACCGAATTGGACCGGTTTAATTGAAACGTACCGCACAGACTTTTGGATGTGCAAAATAGCTGCTACAAGCAACGACCTGGCTTTGATTTGTTAAACTCCTGCAGGTTATTATGAAAAATTCCTACTGAAATTACGTGCCCTACTTACGTTTCAAACGGCAAATTGCTTAGTTAATCTTTTCTTTTGCTTGGTTGTATTGGAGCTTGATCATTGTATAATATATATTACATATGTTTGGATCACAGACGAAGCAAAAAACGTGTACAATTTCAAACAAACTTTTTAAACCGGAATTCCGGTTCCGCGTATGGTTTTCGCCCTTTGCCAGAACCGCAACCGGAACACGATTTTCGCCGGAACCGGAATTCCGGTTACTCCCTGCTATGTACCTATTTCTTCGCTAATGAGAGTTTCTTGGGTGCAGCTCTAATAATAAAGCCGAATGGAAGGCGTGCTGTGGCGCGAGCTGGCGAAGCTAATCATATATCAAAGGCATGTTTATTGATATTTACAGAAATCAAATATTGCCTTTGGCTGTTTTGTTATTATTTCTTGTTAGACAAAATTGCAGCTGGTTTATATTTTTGAAAGCAAGAACACTTAGGTCAACAAACCAGCTATGCATTATGTTTTCAAATCTATAACAAGTATAGGAACATTGTATTTAATTGAAAGGGGGAGCTTTCATATCTTGCTTATTTTTCTGACAGTATACCTTCCTTCGCCTGTTACGTATCAGCCAGTGCATGACGTATATAAGAATCGGAATGTCTACTGTGTCAGCTAGACGACATGACCTTTGGCACAGATAAATTAATGATATTTTGTTTAGCATCTCATATCAGAACGTCGTGAAACGTGGTCGAGATTGTGTGTTGCAGGTGTGAAATCTTTTAAATTCTCTGTGTGTGTGTGTAACTGGAGAACGCCTGATCCAATTTTCATAATCTTGTGTCATTCGAACCGGCATGGTCGATTTCTCGTGTACATCCCCGAGCGTTTTTTTTTTGATTTGGGGTCTGGTTCTGGGGTCAGGGGTCAAAATGTGGGTTTATTGGCCCCGTTTTACCCCAGTTTAGTACCCTTCACGGAAGCAAGGTTATCTTTATCTTAACATTCGAATTTTTTATCTGGTTGGTTTTATTTCATAGTGAAATGATAAATGCCGATGCCTCTTTTGTTTTTCGATTAAGCCTCCGGTTCTGGATTTATAGGGTTTGAGGTACGGGGGTATGGCGGCCCAATGGTTCCTCGACCCAAAATTTGAAAATTTGTTCTGACGTCTTTGGCGGCTGATAAGTTTTACCTGGTGGTTTTCGGGTATGGGAATCTCATTGCCGGTATTGGTTTTGCTCTGTGACCCATGGTTCCATGGGTACAGGGTTATGACGCCCCCAAGGTTCGGGGTCAGAGGTCAAAATGAGGGTTTTTCAGCCAATTTTAGTATCCTTCACGGAAGCAAGCTCATTTTTACCTCAACTTTCGAATTTTTATCTCTGGTTGGTTTTATTTCATAGTAAAGTAATAAATGCCGACGCCTCTTTTTTGTTTTTCGATTAATGCTCCGGTTGTAGAGCTATGGGGTTTGATGTATAATGGTGCCCCAATGGTTCCCCGACCCAAAATTCAAAAATTTGTTCTGACGTCCTGGGCGGCTGAAAAGTTTCACTTGGGGGTTTTCGGACATGGGGAAATTCATTGCCGGTATTGGTTTTGCTCTGTGACCCATGGTTCCATGGGTACAGGGTTATGGCGCCTCCAAGGTTCAGCGTCAGAGGTCAAAACGAGGGGTTTTCAGCCCATTTTAGTATCCTTCACGGAAGCAAGTTTATTTTTTTCTTAACTTGCGAATTTTTTCTCTGGTTGGTTGTATTTCATAGTAAAATGATAAATACCCATGCCTCTTTTTTGTTTTTCGATTACGGGTCTGGTTCTAGAGTTATGGGGTTGAGGCATGGTGCCCCAAAGGTTCCCCGACCCAAAATTCAAACATTTGTTCTGACGTCCTGGGCGGCTGAAAAGTTTCACTTGGGGGTTTCACTTTGAGTGCTGGTTTTGCTCTGTGACCCATGGTTCTATGTGTATGGGGGCATGGCGCCCGCGAGGCTTGGGATCATAGGTCGAAATGACTGTTTTTCACCACATTTTAGTACCCTTCACGGAAGCAAACTTATTTTTATCTTAACTTTCGAATTTATTTTTCTCTGCTTCGTTTTATTTCATAGTAAAATAATGACTGCCGATAACTCTTTTTTTGTGTTTCGATTACGGCACCGGTGCATGGGGTTTGAAGTATGGCACCCTCGTGGTTTATCGACCCAAAATTCGAAAATTTGTTCTGACGTCCTTGGCGGCTGAAACGTTTTATTTGTGGGTTTTCGGGCATGGTAAACTCATTGCTGGTGTTGGTTTTGCTCTGCGATCCATGGTTTTATGGGTACGAAGTATGGCGCCGCCATGATTCATCGACGCAAAATTCCTAATTTTACTCTTACGTCCTGGTAGGCTGATAGCTTGCACTTGGGAGTTTTGGGACATGGGAAACTTATTGCCTTGTTAGTTTTATTCTGTGCGGTATTGTGTGATATCCACATACAGCGTATCGACGTAGGCTATCGAGAGCTGAGCGTAGCTGTGCCTCTGCTTCACTACGTTCTGCGATCTCGATAGAGTTACTAGTATAGAAGTAAGGCCTTTAACATGCTAGGCCCGACAAATCATACGCCAAGGGCTTGCCGAAACAACCCAAACAGTTTTATTCTGTGCGGTATTGTGTGATATCCACATACAGCGTATCGACGTAGGCTATCGAGAGCTGAGCGTAGCTGTGCCTCTGCTTCACTACGTTCTGCGATCTCGATAGAGTTACTAGTATAGAAGTAAGGCCTTTAACAGGCTAGGCCCGACAAATCATACGCCAAGGGCTTGCCGAAACAACCCAAAGCCCGATTCAGGCTTGATAAAGCTTAAGGCGACACAAGTAAAAATCGACACATTACAAACAGACATGTGCATTGCGCATAATTTTTGCGTATTGCATATATACTAGTCGTTTCATTAACTCACAATGGTTTGTACGTATATATGTTCTGTAAGCTGCGAAGATTCTTTATGATCCTAGCAACACCTTCAAACCGGGCGGACTTCGAGCTTGTTTCGAGCCGTACCTAAAAATTGGGTCTGTTCTCACCTTCACTTGATGAAAGAGATATGTACAAAACCTTTTCCGCGAAGTAATTTTGTCACGTGTTATTGTAATAACGGTGACGCAGCTGCATGGCGCAACTTCCTAACACCATGCCCATACGACCCCGGCTATCGTAACCTCAAGGGCGGACCCTAAGTTTTCTATTTTAGCCACTTATCTTGGTCAGACCCGAGAAGTTACGGAGCTTAGCAGGCCGCAGGCGCGCTTCACGGGGTGTGTTCGGACCCCGCCCGATTGGTTGCGCACGTGTCTAGTATCTGGGTATGATTACTGAGGTCCCCCAGGGAGGTTGACACCGAAACCTGCTCACAGGTCATAATGTCAAACCGATATTCCCTGTCCTAGTCTAATGGAAGTTGTTTTATCTAGCGTGACCTAAAGTAAAATGCGTGATAAGTTTAAATTTGCTAGGTAAATTTTGAGTTCTGCTGCGTTATTCTTAACCGAACACTTTGTCTGTTGTAGCCATATGGCCCCCACAGGGTTCCGACATGCCCTGAAAGTTTAACGTCGGACAGTCTAATCGGTATCCTAATAACCTATTTATCCGTATTTAGTAATAGCGTTTTCCTAGTAAATTTCATCCCTATTTGGGTGTACTAATTTCATGAGCGGGTTCGATTGACAAACAAGGTGGACCACTCTCGCTACAATTCCGTGATTTTCACATACAAGTACTAGTGGCGAACTGCACGTGTCAGGGCTTGGCACATTCCCCTCGTCAAGCCGTGGCACGTAGAGTTGGCCCGTTCATCCGAACGTCTTTATTACGCTAAAAATCCAATAACACGGGACACGTCATGTAATTTTCAAGAGTTTATTCAAAGCTATGTACAGTATCGGTTAACAAAGGGCATTTATTTAGATACGCACATGAATACAACCTACGGTAGTACTAATCTGCCCGTCCGAACATCTGTCCCCTTGTCCAGCAGTGCGAAGGAGGAAGGGGTGGCTCAAGCGAAGTCGTCCCCGGTAGTACCGGACCAGAATCTATACCCGAGGCGTTCCACATCGAACGTTAACTAAGTCAGCTGTCGCTCGGGTTATGCGTCCTGGCGTGCTTCGAAATTCGCTCATGATAGCGCGCGGCGGTGCACGTAATTCGAGAACTAGGCGGGGGAGGGGCGGTGACAAGGCACGAGTCCGGGTACGGGGAATGCATAGGTCTACCGTACAAAATAAAACTCGATCGTTGGATAAGAAAAAGGAAAATCAAATATGGTACACGTCATTACATTGTCAGAGCAGTCGATTATTTACAATTGTCGACGAGCACAGACTATTAATTTTGGTTCAACCGACGAGTCGCCTACATCGCGGTCAGATGTCAAAATGCTGTCCGCGTGTGTTACCT
>JASANE010027325.1:0-28597 GCA_030248225.1 Trileptium ribeirensis
AGACATCCTCCGCGCATATATAATAGCAGAGACTGTCGGTATCGGTAAATAGCAGATGACAATCATACCTGCTTGTGATATATTTGTAGTGGAATTCTACATTAACATTTTGGAGAGCTGCAGACAACAGTAATACCCACGTAAATTGATTTGCATAAACAAACACTAGGTTTCTTCATTGAAACCGCCACTAAATTTTCATCAAAGATTGTACTGCCACTGTAACGAGGGTTCGATACCAACTTTTGAAACTTTTTCGGGCAATTTGTAAGTTTAATGTCCTTATAAGCCCGTACATTTTCCATAGTTTTTCCAAAGACTGCATTATTGAGCAGTTTAAATAGATCCTTTTCAAAATCACTCTTTGCCCCTTTGCGCTTTTCGGTATTAAACAAAATACAGGGTTTCATCCAATCTCGCTGGTTAAACTGAATTGCCCTATGGATTTTAAGTTACCTTGAGTCCCAATTCGGTATACAGTTTCAAATCATCGTATGTACGATATATTTAACCTTATTGTTAAGATTAGGAACAAGTTTTCTGATTGGGGTATATTTCATTCTAAAATCCTCCTTTACTTGGAGGCAATATGGAGACAACATTAGATTCGGGAGCAAGAGGGTAATCACTGTGTAAGGTTTGTAAATAATCTGGGTATTCTAGAACAACTTCAAGAACATATCTAATATCCCCATCCTTTTCCCAATTTATTTTTGATAACTGATTTTTTTCTATCCACTTGAATCCATCTACAGGTAACTTCTGAACCATAGTCCATCCATATAAATTCTTAGCATCCAAGTACATTATATAGTTTGACTCCTTACTTGGGTCATAATTTTCAAGATACTTGTTGTTGGCTTTGGCATAACGGTGTGAAATCATTGAAATGCCTCCTCGTATGCCATGTTCAAAAAACATGTACATGTTGGAGTCTTTCAACAATTGTAACCGAACACCCGTCAACTTTAAACAAACATCCCATCTAAAACTTGGTAGCGTTATATAATGTACTGGGTCCAACTTATAATTATCAATAGCAAAATTTCTAAAACTTTCAAATACATCACATCATAATAAAACATCAGTTTTCACATAGAGATCATGGTATTGTCCCATGTTCTCTGAATTTAGTTCATTCCACACTTTTTCCGCATGTTTATAATCATCTTCAGTTATATTTTGATCATTGAGTTTATTATAGAAGGCATCCATAGAAGGTAGCTGCGTTTCATCAAAACGTTCCCAAGAGTCCATATAATCGTATGGGTATACACCCTTTCGTAATAATAGTTCTGTATTGTCGCCAAATTCCGTCGTCATTGTCGGAAATTTACCATCCTTCTTTAAATTATCCACCAACGCCTGAAGGGAAGAAGATAAGAATTGAAAACTGTCTTTAAATTTGAGAGACCAAGTATATTTTTTAGGCTTTGGACTCTCTTCCGCTGCCGTAGTATCTTCAGCCGCAATATTATCCAAAAGTTCGTTATTCTCCATATCGCTAGCTTCACCCTCACCTAGTTGATCAAGAGAAATCACATAAGACAGTTCGTCTTCATCAATTTCTAGATGAAGTTGAATGTTTGGTTGCATGGAGTCATGTAGAGCAAAGAGATGAGCGAGGTATCCATTGGGGTCATATGTTACAGATCGTTGTTGCTGTTGCACAATTTGATGTTGAAGTTTGATGCTAAAGGACAGATAATCCTCAGTACCTTTGGGTATACAATCGAGCTCCATTTTGAGTTGATTGGATAATTTACCAATCTCTTACATGATGAGATGACCATCATACTTTCGCAAGTTGTGGAAAAATATATTGACATCCCGGTTTATCTTGTAGCTAATGTTGCATTCATTGTGGACCGCACCCCGAAATCGGCCACAAAGATGACAGTGGTCTCTGACACGATCGCACAGTAGTTGTTTACCACAGATGAAGCAGCCTTTAGTGTAATGGTATTGATACCAATCGTCTTTAGTCATCTGCAGCGGTATTTGATTATTGACACGCTCTTGGTACTTGTTACCCAATTAAATTACATTGAGTAAAAAGTTTTTGACACAGTCTTTACCGCGATATACCACAGGTTTCCCCATTTCCTTTGTATCGTCTTCACAGCATTGAAAAATGTCAATCATCCCATATCCACACACTTGATGTTTTTGATAAGCTTGGGTGTATGAAGTTGATGGACATGGTTGACAAGAATCTATTGGCAGAAGGAGCGTTTCAAAATGGTGTACGGAGCTCGAAGCATCTTATGGGTGTTTCGGAATTGAAGAATGTCGTCTTTGGGGAATGTTATTCGAGTTTTTTCGTTATTTTTACACATTTCTGTATGGAGATCCAGCTTTGCTTGCGAATATTGAGGTAGTAGACATCGTTGACAGAAAAATAACTTGTGTTGTTTTCCTCGTTGAGTGTGGAGTAATCGATCTAAATCCTTGATCCAGCAATAATGTCCTTTGTATAGAAGTAGATTAACCACTCGTTCATAGGGTCCCTCGTATATACGAAGAGGTATTAATTTGCCTTCATCATACGATATCACGCTGACACTAATATTGTTGAGCTTTTCAAATTTGCTGATGTCGCTTACTTGTACTGGGAAGTTGATACCATTAAAGTCAAGCTTATCTTGCAATTGCTCGTTATAAGATTGACGGTAGTGTCGATTTCCGGTAATATCTGGATACAGAGCTGACAATATTGCCCATTGAAAGCATTTCTTGTCGTTGTTTTGGACGTTGATTACAGCCTTTTTAGCTTGAATTGTTTTTGGTAGAGGCTTATAAGTAGCCCCTCGTAAACCAACGTATCGAGCCAAGTGTAGATCAAGGTGTTCCATTTGTTTGACTATCCAGCCAGATCCACGTTGAACAAAAGTATCAATGTTCTTTAAAATATCATCGAAAATCATTGATGTGTGTTGATTGACGGTGGAAAAATTGAGAATCCGCTGTAGTTTGCCTGAGAAGGTTGCGCTGATTGTCGTATCAGGATCCATATCTTTCTCGAACGTAACCTTCATCCCAACGTATGCCTTGAGACCATTCCATGTCGACAACCGTTCTTTGATCGCATTTTCCAACTGACGCCTGCTGTGATTAAGGAATACAGCAGGGTCCACTACAGGACGACGTGATGTAATTTGATAGCTCTCCAAAAAACCACGAAGTGGTCTTGAAAGCAACGAGAGCATAAAACCAACCATTTCAGAAATGAAAGCCATTGTAAACTGATTACAAATTTAAAGTACACTAGCTTTTATACCCTTTTCATGTATTCATACCAGACGCTGATTGGTAGGATTTAGTTGGTTATGATTGGCTGAATTCTTGGAATTGTGCCAGTATAAGCTTCTAGAACATTCAAAAGTGATGAGTCATCAATGTTATATATGAGTGGAAGGTGGGGTCTATTATTATATGTATTACGTATATATGTATATATTATAATGCGTGGGCGGAGGGGTTATTACGTATATATGTGTATGTATTTATTACATAATGCGTAGGCGAAGGGGACCATTATATGTATTACGTATATATGTATATGTATTTAGGATAATTAATCAATTTTGACAGGTAATTAATCATTTTTGACAGGACACGTGATTCAGGGTCATTAATTATTATTTCTCCTGACAGGTCATTAATCAAGTGGCGCAGAACCGGCCTTTTTCCTACTACTGACAAGACCTGTCAACCTCTCTGCAACATATACCTTAACAGGTGTGCAGGAAAAACGTTGGAATGGCATTAATCTTAGCAACCAATACAGAGACTTTGTTCTACTCATGGTATGCCCCTACTGTTTTTGTATTTTTCTGTGAAGTGTTTTTCAGCTATATTAACAAATATGTGTTGTCACGATATGTATGAACGTTATATGTGTACGATTTTGAGTGGATTCTATGTCATTGAAGACAGCAATCTTCTGGATATTTCATTTTGCTAATAACGTCAGTTCAAATAATATTTCAAAGATTTTGTAAAGAGTGTAAACCCAAAGTTCCGATGGAAGCTTCAATTAATCAACTTGGATAGGTATAGCTAGAAAATGAAATAGAGTACGAGGTAGTTGCCGAACTGTAATTACTAAGCGGCAATTTTTTGATATCAGAGCAATTTTTAATTTAAAAATATTTGAATAAAAATACCAAAGTTAAAAGTAGTTTTGAAAAATTTGCCATAATTTAAATATGATGAATCGTCAATCATAATTAAAGTACTTACAGCATGGCTGTTGTGATTTTGCTGATAAGATTTTGTAGCAATGAAAATGTTACGTAAAACGTTTTAAGATGGTTAAAATACAATGGCATATTTCTAACCAATTCTATCTACTAAAACATATATTTACGCAGCATCGAACCAATATGTCACGCCCAAATATTCTGCTTAGAGTTGTTTGATTTTCTATAGTTGGTTAGGTGTACAATTAGTACCTGCATATGAAAGGTAGCCTATTTTTACATAAATGTGTTGTCCGTAGCCGTTTGTTATAAGTTCACGTCATTTGCGACTGTAGCAAAGGCCAAAATAATTATACCTGAACAGTTGTAACAATTTCTATTTTATAAACCTTCTAGAGTTTTAATTACAATTATTTAGTGTCACTTGTGACGAGATATATCTATTCTTGTTCTGTACATTATCTTTGTGATATTTGCCACATATATTTTAAGCTAAAATAGTCCGATCTTTATTTGGGCAGCTGCATGGATGACGCAAAGCACCATTTTCAATTTTCAAAGAGATCTATGTTAATACGAAGGAAAATTCTATATACTTCAAACCTGACTGACGCATAACCATATGATTCATTCAAAACTGAAAACATGACGCATAACCATACGATTTATCTGATATTTTAAATGTCTTATATAACTTCTGGTACAGTTAATTATTGTATCATATGTTAAGAAAACTGATATATTTCCTGTTAAAAGTAGGGGTTTCTTTTCTAGAATTTTCCGGCCTGAAATTCGTCAGTTTTGAAGATATGTTGATGATATTTGTACCAGTGGGCTCAGCTCAAGGTTCAGACAATATCTTTTCGGCTATAACAAAAATGTTTCAATTATTTTGGGTTAACAATGGCTCTTCTTAGTACTAAAAATTTTGAATGAAAATTCTCACTAAATGTATTATTTTGTTGGTCGAACAGCAGTATCCCGCCGGGTCGTTTGGCGAAAAAATGCGCTGAATCGGTTCATGGGCTAACGGCTAAAGCTAATTCTTAAGGCGTGTTGACATGCTCAAACTTTTTGCTCAAATTTTGATCAAAATTTGAGCTCAAATTTTGATCAAATTTTGCTCAAAGTTTGAAAGCATCTTTTTGCATTTTTGGTGAGTTTGAATGTGTCAACACTGTTCAAAATTTTCAAGGATATTCCTGCAGCCAATCACCGACAAGATTCATTACTTGAAAAAGTTTGAGCTCCAATTTTGTTCTCAAATTTTGAAACATCGCAGTTTTTCGTTAAAAATTACCGTCATCAAAATTTGATCAAATTTTGAGCTCAAATTTTGAGCTCAAAATTTGAGCAAAAAGTTTGAGCGTGTGAACACGCCTTTAGGCCTATACTTTAAGCTTACCAATTTCGCTAAAATGAGAGTAACACAAGAACAAATTCAGCCGGTTTTGCAACCATTAATCAGCTCAGCTTGTCACTGCAGCTGACTGATATATAAAATTATACATTTATTTATAAAAGTTTTTTCGAAATTTTCCGGTACCAAGGCCACTGCTAACACAAAAGAAAAGAAATTTTTTGTTATAAATATGGCCGAAATGAATATTTTCTGAACTGCTTCACCAAGCTGATTAGATTGGTTCCAAGGCTATTACCGTAGCTTCAAAACAGATATATTTCGGGCTAGGGGTTTTTGATTTAATGGCTTTCTATTTTTAATTTTTCGTATATAAATGTTTTGATTCTGTATTGTTGGATCCGGCGGTCACTTGGAAAAAATGTAAGTAAAATAAAGAAAGCTAAAGTAATGTAAAGCTCTTTCAAGATAGCACCCTGATAACAACATATGTAGGCATTTATACTTTCATACGTTCAATTTAAATTTACGAAATAAAGGGTATTTTATTATTTTTTTTCGTGTGTTGATTTGTTTTGGTTCTTAAACTCACGGCAGTTTGCGGTACATTACAAGCAGTTTACCATCGTTGATTAAATCACCAGATAGATCTCCACCTAACCAAACAAAACTAAAAGCCTGTTGTAGTTTTAAACGTAAAGTTGACGACTTAATCAAGTCTTATTCCAACTGTGAGTTATTTTAGCTTAGTTTTGTTGTGAAAAGCTCAGCATGTCACATTCGGTATGTATATATATTGTGCTCGAACATTCTCTGCCACCCAGTGTATATTTCGACAGTCCTTTTAATTCCGGTTCTTGAAAGGTCTATTCATTTCAACGACGGCGACGACTACGACAGCACAAGTAAGTGTATAGCTGTGCACACAAACCATCGATCGAGTTTGGTATGCAAGCTGCTGCTCACCGCATTCCCCAAATATATTATCGATTGTAAAGGCGACAATAATTAAGAACTGTTCCAAACCTTGGTAGTCATTTTATTTCAGATTTTACGTTCCATCTGTATGTATTGTATATATATATGGATATATGAATATTAGGTACATATATGGGTATGTTGATATATCTTTGTACCGTTGTGTCTGCTTTGAAAGTGTATGAGCAGAAGTAGCTGTTTTTCCGTGTTGAACAATTTCTCAAACAGTACTATATATGGTTTATATTTTGTTTTCGCCAAGCAATATTCCATGCAATGTCATTCAATCAAATGAGTAATCGTCTTCCGTCAGATTGCAGCTTCAGTACGACGCCAGGCATTTTTTGAAACGCTCAATGCCTAGTTAACCATCTAAATTGTTGTATATTGTTATTAAAACTCTACTGCTATAGTTGGGATATTTTAATTTCCGATTTAAAACAGCATGTCACAATGTGCAAGTGTACTTTAGCTGAGTACACCATGGTTGTTCCTTCCTTAAAATCACGAACTGTATCGTGCAGTAAATTCACGTCAGAGTCCTGCCGCCGTTCGCCGAGCGCCACAATGGATTCTGTGATGCGTGACCGAAATTTACGTACGAATACATTTGCGGAATTCAAGCGTTTGTAAAATCGGAATCACGTTTTCGAGCCTTGGTGGTCGCTATATTACAATGCTAATTCGTAAAATAGTGACAACTAACAGCGCCCACTTGTTTCTGTATTATAAATCGTGTCCGTCTGCATAAGATAGAATCGTGATTTGTGGATGTACATCGGTCTTGAGATCGCTAACTGACTTGAGAAAAGAACACCCGATATATACGAGTCTAAAATGGTGTATACATAAGTGATGTATTTCTGTATCTGTACTTCATAAATGAGGTTTTATCTTTTTGGAAAATATGGTTGTTCCATAACCAATATTTAGGCGCTTGAGAACGTTACCATACTTAGTAACACGGTGTATTCCAAGACGTAGTCGGTGCCCATGGTGTATGGTATGGATAATTTTTGGTAAGATAACATGTGGATTTTGTATAACTTTGTCCAATCATTTTGGCTTGACCTGATTAAACGGAACAATAATATATAAAATTATGTTAATACTTGCAAATACGCTGTTACATGAGTCAAAATGCTTCTATACTTTTGACACTGATGCTTTGTCTTTCAAATACCTCCCAACAAATAAGCATATATATCTGTGTTTATAGTTGAAAACTGTTTGAACAATTTATCTTTATTTACCAGACTATTTTAACCTAACTTGCTTTCGGGTCCGGGAATATCCTTAAGAACCTGATACATTTTTATGTCAGTAATATCACTACAAACGTTTAATGCAACATTCACGTTATAAAGGCCCAACCATGTGGAAGTTTTGACGACATACAGCCTAGCGTCTGTAAAAAATCACCATTACTATTTAGTAAGCGGTATTATATGGTGTTGTAGACAACATCAACATTCCTGTTTAGTGTCATGGACGAAATTTCATTTCCATTATGACGACAAGTCTTTCGGAAAGATTGTCTGCAGTTTTAAGGTTATACAGTGGCCATGTTAACTGCTAGTTTATATATGAACTGCCCACTAAGTACACTACACAATGTTATTTAGGAGGTATCGTTTAAATAATTAATAATATGAAAATTATTTCAGCTAATTTCACGCTATCTTCTTAACATATTAATTAAGTATAGGGTGTACAAAAGTATTTTAAGTAAATAGTGTCCGTGCCAGCATCGTTTCTGTTACATATTATACCCTGCCGAAATCGCCGTAATGTAAAAGCTGTGTAACAGCACAGTGATAAAACATTTATATGGCGGGACATTATAACGTAATCACTGCACATGAGTGAAACATTTGGACAGCAAAGATATCTTAATGTAGTCAAGCGCAACAGTAGCTATACTGAAACCCAGAAACAGCAGAAAATTAAAGAAATTACAGAAGTTGAAGTAAAATATTTTCTATAACTACAAGGAGTTTTTTTTTGAGATTTCAGAACAATTTGTTTTCATTTGACGCAAATTGTATAAACTAAATCATAAATTTTGTCCAGGGCCAGTGTGACTCAGGGTTTTCTAGCGGTGCAGAAGTTAGTTATAAAAAGAGTTATTAAGGGAAGAGTTTTATTCATCCCATCACTCTAATAGCAGCAAAAATTCGGATGAAACGGACGTTTTCGGTTTGGTCTTCTGATCATGCACACCCCGTTTGTGAGGTAGCTCTTTTCCCTTGTTTTGTAGTGGTGGGGGTATGTCATAACCCCGGGTTTGATGGGGTCGGTTGAACCGACGATTACAACCGTCTTTCAAACGGACCAGTTAAATATAGGGATTTCTGTGCATTATAAGAACTAAGAAATGATGGCCTTAAACCTTAATCAGAGATGTCATCCAATGTGAATAACACTAAGGGCTTGAAAGATCTATAAACTTATACAATTTTGGTTTTGATAAATGCGATTCTAGCTTTGCGTTTGTATTTATTTATAAATTTTTGCTAGATGTGATTCCGTTTATGAACGGAAGCGATGAATCATTATTTAAAGCCAAAATGTATTAACAATTAGATTCCTGATTTTGTCATGCATCTGTACGGTATTGTACTCACGGTGAAATCTATAATTTTTTGGTGAAGGTAAAGCAGAATTCCCTTTTCAGATCAGTACTAAATCGAGTATTGTAACCAACCTGGGGTTGAAGTCATGGATGAATTTATGTGGCAGGAAACGCATGGCAAAAGGGGTCATAAAATTTTGGCTAGTTTACTGCTAAGAATGGCAAGACACGGCTAATTAAGGAACTGATTGATTAGAAAATAATAAATGTCACTGAAAGCTACAAAAATTTGTCACATAATTAATAGAATAGCCGGAATGAAGTAGCGCTAGGGATTGAACCACGCTCGTGCTAGCTGGCTTGGAATAGTACGCTCTACCGCTAGGTTACGCAACCAACAGTGGTGAAATGTACGTTTATTAGTATAACCAATAAACGTTGTGTGTATCAATTTAGTAGTCAGTCGAATTTAATATTAAATTTTGATGTCCGCAAAAAGACTCATATTTTTGATATCTCCAATCCCAGACTGGTTTCAATGCCCAAATTTGTATGAATATAAATGATAGTGCGTTTGTTTTAACCTTAATCTCATTTTTTAAATTTGTATTGTATTCCATATCAAGGTTTTGTGCCGAATTTGCGTTAAAATGCGGAAATTTCAGTTTCACACTGGTGAAATGCATCGTTATAGGAGAAATACGTCTAAGCTGGACACTCTTGTAAACTCGACACTTTTTGACATTCTATCTTCGTTTTCATGTCTATATAAAATGAATAAAAAGCTCATTGGCTTGAGACGCGCGCACAACAGGATACAAACCTTTTGTATTATTGCGTAATATTTGTCATGCGTCACAAAATATGCCTTATTCCATCGGCTTATTATTAATTGACATTTCGACACAAAAGAATATTTTTCGAGAGATGTTTAGCATAGTTGAATAGTGCTCAGCTCAAAAATGCAGGGTTTCTACCCATTTTAGGAATAAATCTTTATATCACCTGACTCAACATGTATTCTGTGTGAAGTTATTGAATTGTGTATCAAATAAGTGAATCAGTAGAGCACACGGTGTTGAAGTTGTTAAACACGTTGGTTTACTCGAACACTAGTTTAAGCTTGATATTTTACTTTTATAAGTTCAACAGTTATATTTTCACAGGCACAAGCACAGTTGCGCATTGATAGTTTTTTATAAATCTAAAGTATTACAGTATGACAGCAGCTGAAATTGAATATGCAATAAAACTACGAAAAGCCAACATGGCCTCTGGGCAGACAGGGTTGGACAGGCCCAGATGTGTAACACTTCGGTCCAACGCGTTTGTAACCGGCGTAAGCACCCCGCGTCAGCGAAATTTTCACCTTTAGTCGGTATTTAGTAAGGAATGGAGTCAGATTAAATAGCGGTCCGAATAAAATTGTCAACGTATCCGGGAAGACTGGCTTCCATCCTCTGAATACAGATGCGATTGAATATCGATGCTGATTCATATATAAGCTCTCACGCTCGGTATATTCTGTTTCGTAAATAATATTTCGCGCTCACTGATCAATTCAGCATAAGTGAGTTTCGGCAATCGGCGCCTAACCAGAATCGTACCAGTGCGCAACCAGTTCCAGGAAATCCGCTTAGCGCCGATCCTGCAATGATAAACGTCGCGTTGCGAAATTTTCCAGATTGCAGAATTCATTTTCTAGCTAAACAACAAGTCAGGACCCCTTTGCTGCTTGAACGAGTCCGATGATTTTGCTTTGATTTGAGCGCCCGCACTTTGGCAAATTGTGAAATCTTAAGCTAAATGTGAATCTTATCTATTACTAGATAACTGCCTGTAGTCGTGCAGTTTTTCAGATTTTGTTATTGCGGTTGGCAATAATTCTGCATTAGCAGGTGAAAGACTCATTTTGATGTGTGTATCTACACGTCCATTAAACTCAACTACGGTCACACCATCTGCCCTGGTATGAAATAAAACAATCGTGAACGAGAGACAGGAAATGTTGATATTGTAGGTATTTTACACTAATGATAGAAGTAGGGAGGAGTGGCTTCAATGTATCGAGTATGTAACCCGGGCAGCGAAAACGAATTTGGCTAATTTTTGATTAATCTTTCCTTTCGTAAGCCAATGAGTATTTTTAAAATTTTTTAACAATGTGTTGCCACTGCGGCGGTGTGAACCTGGATCGTTTGGTCATTACTTTATATAGGAACTATTCCTCGGTTTCTTAAGTAACATCACGATGCGAACAAGACGCGTGCAATCGCACGCTGCATGGTACACTCAGATAGTGCATGGCTTCGCAATCTACGCTATGAATGTTTTCTGATTTTCACTGCCAAAATTTAAGATTTCATTCTATTACCATGATGGTATCGAAACGTTCCTGCGCTCATCTGCTAATTTATAAAGGTTTTAAACTGTAATTTGTTAAATACTCTTAGGGTTCCAAAATACATGGAGTTAAAAGTGTCAACGTTACAAGCAAAGTATCGACAATGAAGACAATAAGTGTCGACATTATAAAAATGACTTAAATGCTATATGTACGTGTGACATCGGTAAAAGTGTCGAGCTTAGACACGTTTCCCCTATAAAGCTTGTATTAAATCACTGTTCATACTACTCCTAATGCATTTTATTACATTCAAATAATCAATTCGACGAAACAAAATCATAATTTGTATTGTTTGTTTCACAGACTTTACTTAAGTCTAAAGATCGGTTTTACACCACGCAACCGAAAAGTAAGGTCTTTAAAATTTTTTTCCAATTTCCTGTTGTTTCGTGTTCTAAAGAAGAAGCCCACTCGGATCTAACAGAGCGCCGATTATTGTCATTCAAAGATGACGTAATTTGAATTCATGTGGTTTTAAAACTTGGGTAGCATTGCAAGACTATGCGGCTCATTTAAATACATTTGCGCATTGTCCTAAAAATTTAGGACCCAGGATAATCAAATATGATTTCTGTTTTTGGTTAAATACTGTACAATTATGATGTAAGCCTTATAATCTCGCAATTATGTTCAAAATGTACCATACGCTTCATTCAGTAATGATAATTGGGATTCGTCACTTGCTAACGTGCTGTACATATATTTTTGCACTTATTACAAGAAATATGTAGGTTGTTTAAGGCACACGGAAAATTTTGAGAAAACTGACAAAAATTGGGGAAAATTTGACAAAAAATGGCACAAATTTAGCAAAAATTGATGAATATTCTAGCATATAAATGGAAAAAATGGCAAAAATTTGGACAATTGTTAGTTCGTACATATTTTACAATTCCCCCTCCCTCCGAGTTATAGCTTCTACTCACCCGAGGACTTCGACCTCATATGATCCAGATTATAGGTGTCCAAGAACCGTCAGCTCAACGGGGGTTGTTGATTGCGACAGGAAGGTATTAGGTACGCGGGGAACGGGGTAACCAAATGGAGACAGATTTTTGAAATGTTTAGAAACTTATAATTCTTTCGTATTTTGCTAAAGTTTTCCCCAATTTTCACCAATGTGTCCCAATTTTCCTAAATTTTGTCAATGTTCGCAAAATTTGTCCGCGCGCTATCGTTTCGTGGGGGAGGTTGCCGCCTTATAAGAATAATTATGACTTAGAGGTTCAATCATTAGAAGGGTAACCTTTTAACTTGTCCTATTGACATCTATGAGGTATTATCATAAATTTGTCATAAAACTTAGAAATAAGTAAATTTAAATTAGTACAATAATCCGATTGTAATTTTATTGCAATAGTTAAACCGTTTGGTATAAGACAAACTCTAAAAAGCCGAAGTTGATGCGCAACCAGTTTAAACACATTCGGAGCGTAAATTCCGACTCATATGTCCATAATGATCTTATTCCTAGCAATTGATATATCCGAAAAGGATTTCTCAACTAAACTAAATCGCTTTGAATAACATTATTTTAGCTAAATATAACAAAATAACAGGATTGAATTGGCATATTCGGACGGCGTTGCGTCGATCGTACGTTGCTCTTGAGATGTCCCGGGTGGATTAAACAAAATTAGTTTTGAGTTTAATGGCAAACATTTTATTCCTAAGGATATTTGTGTATTTCTGCTTTATATATGATGTACCTTGCTTGGAAAGAAACTGGAATGTATGGTGGCAGAATTGTTTCGCGGTAAAAAAAGATAAAATAAAACCGGTTGTAGCGAACTTCGTATGTTATATGGTAAACTTTTGAAAATAGCTCGATAAACAGCTGTTGCGGACATTTTTCGCCAAATTTAATTTATATTTCGTTATATACAAATTTTGTTGGTATAGCACCTCAACCTTTTTTAAATGGCAACAGATATCGACGCCACATGTGAAATATAATAGAAATAATCATGATCGGACAACAAGGGTGTGTTGTGGATAAGTTGCCGATTACTCTGTACAGTATTGAGATAAAGCCTGTCGTAGTGGAGTCAAGATTTGAAATTCCTGTTATTGCTTTGAAAGAGTACGTGAGTTAATTTGGGCGAATAATGATTTTGCTTATATTTAGTTAATAGAGAATCGATAATGCATCACAGCTTGCGTCCAAATTTTCCTTAATTATTAAATATATATACGACTGCAATATAAAACAAAATAATCTTACATTAAGCAATTACTTGTTTTGACCTAGTTGCATTATTAGTGACGTGCTGCTATAGTGACTGCTTCAAGCGAAGTTGCCTTATGTTTATACACACTATACTGCGTCCTAAGAATCTGTAGCGACAGTTTAAAACATTTGACTCTTTGGAAGCAGTTATGGCAGGTGCGGTGCGCCATCTACTCAACTGTGAAGCCATGTATAACAAATAGTAGAACTACTTGCAGCGCCTGTTCACCGGAAATGGTCACATGCTCACATAATAATCATTTTAATTATATATAACATAACATAGACTCGAGTTGATCCATCTTTTCGTAGTCATATTCTATAGCTGAGGTGTAACCAATTAGTCGTTTAGTACATATGCACTAACAAGTAAACTATGGACGGTTCTTACACGATATGAAAGCTGCAAAATTTGTGTATAAGTGGATTGTTTTAGGCACAATTTTTATCACAAAAACATGAATATGTTGTATATACTCTGCTGCTCAGTGTGTATCTATTGCCAAACGTGGTGAAAGCTCCTGTTAAATATCGGCTGGAAACTCAGTGGCCATTAGCAAAAATATAAAAACAAAAGGACACATGACTGTTGTTAGCACTGCGACAATATATTACATAAAAATAAAATCCGTTACTTCATGACTCGGCGTAATAATGATACTAGTTTTGGAATTCTGTGCGATAATACAATGACGACAGTTCGTAAAAGATCATCTCGCAATTCATGTCGTAGATTTATTCTCCGCTAGTTTGGTGCGAGGCAGTTTGTGAACGTTCAACATATTACGCATTTCTGAACTTGGCAATGCTGAACTGATATCGGATTACAGGATAACAACACCAGTTTTAGAATTTCGTTACGTATGTATGTCGGCACCAACGTGAAATATATTATGCCGATGATATCTTTACTCATTCAAATAGGCCAGGTACTATATCGAATTGGCAAATATTTCTTTCATTTTGATCGTTTATTTAGCTGCTACGGTAAACACAAACAGATAACGCCTTTTCTAATAAACTGGATTGACAAGGGACGGCTCTTTCGAATATTCCGTTTATTTAGCGATGTAGACAAAGGAGACATTTGGAAAGCCTTACTTCTACAGGAAACTAAATTTAAATAAGTTACTCTAGCATAAATGCTGCAGTACAAAGCTCATACATTTTCATTCAGTTTACTCAAATAGCCTAGTCAATCAAGCGAGACCAAGTTCTATTCGATTTATAAGTTTACAGTATTCAGACAAAAACTTCGATCTATTATAGCAATCTTATTATAATTGGGCAATTAAACGTGGTGCAACAAAATAAGAGAAGCTTAGTTTATATTATGTTCGAAACTAAAGACCCGATCAGGAATAGGCTTATATAGCTTTATTCTAGCACACAATGCTTGGTTTTCCTTAAATACGCTATTATATACATAATGCGTTGACGCCTATACCTGCTAATTCTGTTTCAACACCTTGTGTCGACATGGTTGTTTCGCGTGAGATTTGTTACCTAAGTTCAATAAATATTTCACGTCAAATGATACTATCTGCGTTTCGTTTTTTCTGCAGCAGAATGACTGTGCATATTTATTATATGCACAAAGCACTGGTTATGACCAATTAAAGTACCTCCTTGTTTTAAATGGCTTACAACAATTTCAGTTGCCTATTTCACCGCTGAATTTTAATTTTTTTCTAGCATTTAACTCTTGAACTCATATAGTTGCTCTGGTACAACTTAATTCAGGGGATCCGGGGCCTCTGGTCCAGGGCCTCAGGCCTAAGAATCAGTAAATTTAATTGCTTAACTATTGCTTTGGAGACTTAAATTTTATAATAAGTCGTTTAACAAAATTTTATTGCAGAACCTTCATCTCAGGAATAGACTTCCACATATAGCTAAATAACTGCAGTTTTGCATGGTTTAACGACTTGTAGGTTTTGCTTTGTGACCCATAACATTATTATGGGAGTTGTATGTCATATGGTTAGAAAAAGACAGGCTAATGTCTGAGTCGTTCTGAGCACATGGTGACGGCCACCGGGTCTCGAGTAATTTCTCCTCAATTAGCTGTCGGAAAAGCCTCAGCGACAGTGATTTTTGAGAATACAGGATGGGAACAAGAAGCGTAAGGTCACGAGCACGTATAGACCGGTAGGGCGCAAGTGGCCCCTTGTCTGTTACAGGAGGTGAAATCATCGGATTTATTGGGAGTAAATCATTCAGATATTATTTGGCTGAAATTAACACCGCCAACCAACGGCGAAGTAAACTCAGGCATTGAGTGAGTACCGGCGAACTAAACAATGATTGTTTTTAGGTTTGAAACACCACATTTAACAAACTTTTGCCCGGATCATAGGTTCGCCTAACAGTGAAGTGAATAATAGTAAAACAGGGGCATGAATTACCCTAAATTAACTAAATTTTAAGTGCTCAATGAGTCAGCTGTATTGTTAATTTTTATTGAGAACCATCGCATTTAGGGCTCGTGAACTAATGATTTTGGAGCATCTGATGCAAGTTATTGTCGTCGAACCCACGTGGTTATGATCATTTTGAAACGAGATCTACAGCGTGTCAAATAGCTTATGGCGAAATCCCAGCGTCGCACGTCAAAGTACTCTAAAATATAACTGTGAACCAAGAAATAAATCACAGAGTTAGGAAACGAAATGGCCGACATAAATAAAATAAATAAGGTTGTATTACAATTTGTCGGTTCTGATGGAGAAGCGTTCGTAATGGAGACGAGCACGCGTTCTAAAGCTTATTATCATCACCAGAAGTGCTGATCCGCGAATTAGACACAGCCAGAAATGCGAGCGAACCGAAATATCAATCTCATCGGTGTTGAAGCTGATTGAGTGCGCGCATACTTACGTTTAAGATTTAGAATATGAGTCTTAGCAGTGCAGTAAACAAAAGCTATAATTCTGCATCTCTCGAACTAAAACAATGTATCAACTTTATGGACGCTCACGAACGACACTAGCGTACGCCTAAGTATAGGACGTTATCACCACCAAGCTTGAAGTGCAACAAAGATCTACTCAATCGCTCTGTGTATCAGTGCTACCAAATCCCTAGAATCGAGTCCCTGAGTTCACACCCCAAGCGCTCGTGACATCAAAAAATTGTCAAACTTATTCACAGTGCCCACTCACATAATATATCAAACATGGGTAAGCAAGGGCGAGAGTCAAGGCACTAATTGTGATTTTGAGAAACGAGGTAAAGGAGAGTCAACCTAACTACCTGTGGGTAGGCTTAAGGGTTGAGCCTCTCTAAGAAGACGTTTCTAATCACTAAACCGCGTGGGCCATACATAAGCGCCATGCCGAACACAATGGTACGCCCGCCTGCGGCCTGCTAAACTAATCGGTCCCCTTAAGTCAACTGTAGGTTTCCGGGGTGTCGGGGAATCTGTGGTCGTAGAGGCACAGTAACAGGAAGATGTGGTGCAGCTAATTATCTCATAGGGCTATAACTAGTCCTACTTCAATTTACATTAATATATCAAATGCATACCTGTACGTTTCGATTTCGATGACGTTTTTCAACATCACGATTGAAAGAATGACCACTATAAAATGGGGCTTCAGTTTATACAAAAATATATTAACAGCTGTGACGTGTCGCTTATTTTTAAGTTGTTTTTATCAAATTTAATAATGACATTCCGCCAGAAGCAGAAGACGCCGTTTTTGCAGAACTTGATTTTTTAACATTTTAAAGTAGCAAATTGACACAGTCGTCAATTTAATCGTTTCAAATGTAGACTGACGCGTTGATATAATATATTTTATTACCGACCCACATTGGCAGCATAGACGGCATCAAGCGTTTAGTATATATAGTATCTACGCTAGGTGGACATCATGACATCATGAAATTTAGTGATGTAACTATGTTCCGCTAACGGTATCCTAGCTACAAAAAGTCTTGCGTAGCATTTGCCATGGACGTTTTAGACTTCGCATCAGTTGTAGCATCAGATGGTGTATTATAAGTATGCACCAGTCCATAGGTGTCGACACGGGCCAGTGTTACCCCAGATTATCTGACCCTCAATCCAAATCAACCTCTGAAGTCTCAGCACGTTAATAGAGTTGTATCAGTTACAATGTATTCTTTTGTGGTCACTGTTGTTCCTGTCTTCGATTTAGAAGCATACATTACAACTTGACAACAAACAGTGACTCAAGAAGTTGCAACCTGTAAGCTATCTTAGTTTACGAAATTATAAACAGAATTTCTGAACTCCAATTTATAGAAGCAAAAATTATCATTGTTAAATGATATTACATGTCATGCATGTTTTCGGCCAGTAGTTTTTCTAGATTTAATTAAGTACATGACAGTTGTCCAACCAACATTGTTCCAAATTAGGAGCCAGACCCTTTCGAATAACTGTGCAGGTTGTGCCGTATGATCTGCCCACAAAATTGAGATCAATATGTTTTTTACTTGGCAAATGAGGTGTTATGCATCATTTACCTTAAGATGTGTGCGGTAGGGCCGCATTTTGTCACAGTTTTGCACGGCTCTAAAGCCAAAGCTTGGTTAGCCGCGATTCGCCATTATGACATTTTTTGGGCTGAGCCAGAACGTGCAAATATATTAGCTCAAAGTAAAGTGAGTATGAGAAATTATCAGAAGGGCCGGAAATATATGACGGCAATGTAAACTCACTCAAATATAGAAATTGGTGATACATATGGTCATATATTGCTAAAACATCATTCCAGTTACACCAACAACAACAAAGAAGTTTATTAACAAATAGCATGCCGATGTCCGGAAAATCAGCATAACGAAGTTTTCATCAGGCGTTACAAAAGTATAATTTTCATGCAAGAAAGAACTTGTTTTACATAGCTACTAGGTTGGCTTGTAAAAGGCGCCTAAATAAAATTTTGAAAATAGCGATATTTACGTATTTATTTTATGAGTCTTACTTTAAGTACTACCAATCTTGAGTTTTTGGGCCTAGAGCTAATGATTTTGCCTGCAACACAATTGGCTAAATTGAACGTAATAAATATTTTTTCAGTAGTTCGTCCCGGATGTCAAACCCTGAGACACATACCAGCTTCAAACATATTAGCATAGCTTAATTATTTATTTTATTTATGAACGGTCGGATTTGGCTACGCCTTTTTGTCACTAGCCGGAATTGGCTTTGTGGCAGAATTCGGCCCTAGGTGCGCACATCTTAAGGTAAATGAAGCATTACACCAAACACGCAAGTGACATCTAACGGGAGTAAACATTTGTGTGCAGGAAAGTGTCATACCTTCCACAGCACTTTCTACGGAATACGTATTTCAACGGAAACTAGCTGTTTTCGTAGCCCTACAGTACTTTAAAGGATCGCTCAGCCGGTATTATGTTTGTCGGATAGTTGTCCTCCAGTGTCGCGTTTAAACGCTCATGGCAAAGCAAACTGTAATATAACCTGATTTGCAACCCATGTGAAAAATTGTGTATTATTGCGTTATACCTTATAAGTTGTTGCCAAACATGAAGGAACCAAATAATAGGTATTATTTATCCGTTTGTAGCTGAGGACAATATAACCAAATGACAAGCTTAAGTCAGAGCGGAAAGTGATGGACAGCTGGCCTAGTTTTGCAAATTACAGTCGCGTTTGTTCAAATGACATTCCATAGGCATAGTTTTGTGTGTAGACTGATGCGCTATTAGATGACATGATTCGTACCTACTGTAAACTATGACACGTCTAATATTGATTTATTTTGCTGAAGCATTCAGAAATGTGTATAATACAGAAAGGATCTTTTTCAACCCAAGGAAGGAATGCAACAGCAGTGAAGGAAAGCGCTAATAATGTATCAAAACAATTTATTATTAAATCATCTGAATGGATGACTGAAATCTCGCGAGTGGTTGGTTTGACCCGTTGTATGTAGTCTACTAGGGCCGCCAAACTGATCTGGTTTTGAATTTTCATGAGTTTTTAAGCAAATGGTTTCGTATGACATGTTCTGTTATTTAACTTAGCGCTGTGGGTTTTTCATGCAAAAGTATATGAGGAAGTCTACCATACACTGTGTTTTCCAAGACTTTATTCAAGAGCAAGCCTCACTCCAGACCCCAAATTGTCGAGGGTGTTGTAGTCAGTGCTTTGTCGATTGCAAGCAATGACTAAAACGATTTACATGGTTTGCAAGACTTTATCTAAGAGCAAGCTTCACTCCAGACCCCCAAATTGTCGATGGTGTAGTAGTCAGTGCTTTGTCGATTGCAGGCAACGAATCAAGACGATTTACATGGCTTGCAAGACTTTTTCTAAGAGCAAGTTTCACTCCAGACCCCCAAATTATCGAGGGAATAGTCAGTGCATTGTCGACTGCAGGAAATAATTAAAGACGGTTTACTCGTGTTTTACATTTGAACTGTATTTGAGGCACCGTAAATGTATGCTGTAGTTAGTTGCTAATTTTATATCGCCGTTCTTTTAACGGGACGCTTTGAATATATATACTTACGTGCGAACACAAACCGCACGGTAAACTTCTTTAACTCAAGGTTTGCAGTGGCGCTGGTGCGTATAGACATCGTTAAAAATACAAAAGTTAAATAAAATTATCATAATTTTAGATGTATACACTTGCAAAATTTGTAACAAATTATGTTCCAATTCTTACTCTTAATGTCATTGCGCTGATAGCGAAGATTGCAGGCGTAGTAAGCTAGTTTTATCTCCACTATGCAAAATTGCCGCTAGTTTAATCGGTTCTTTTCCATAATCCCCCCAGCCCGCGTATGCCCAAAAATTGTCAGATTCTGGAAATTTTGATATTTTTGCGAATCTGGAGACCTCCCTTGATCATTTCAACCAAAAATACGATTTTTAAAATTTTAGATTTTTCGGGTCCCAAAAGTCCGCCTTGAAAACCCAAAAAATTCCTAAAAATGAGATTTTTACCCACCATTCGATTCGGCTTGACGGGCTGAATCGAATGGTTATATTTTTAACAAGATGCGGTAATCACGTCCTAAGTTATGGTCAAAAATATCGGAGGCTGAGAGGCTCAGCAATTGAACAGTTTTTAGCCATAACGTAGAATGCTTTTATCGGATTCCGTTGAAAATATTACGATTACACTCAGTAAAGCCGCGTCGAATGTTGGGTAAAAATCCATTTTTAAGCAAAAAATTTTTGGATTCCCAAGGGGACCCGAAAAAATTGAAAAAATCTAAAATTTTAAAAATTCAATTTAAAAAAAAAAAAAACAAAAAAAAAACCCCCAACCCCACCAACAACCACAACAAAAAAAACAACCAAAAAAAATCAAGAGTGCATTAGGGAAGAGTATGACACTTCCCTGCACTCACATATAAACCCGTGTTCCATGTCACGGGCGTTTTCGGCCTGACCCTCCCCCTCCCCCCAGTTTCTGGGGGGGGGGGGTCGAGATGCCATGACCCCCCCGCCCCAGTTTCTGGGGGGGGGGGTCGGTCGGACCCCTCCCAGTTTCTGTGGGGGGTCGGTCGAACCCCCACCCAGTTTTTTTTTGGGGGGGGGTCGGTCGGACCCCCCCCCCCAGTTTTGGGGGCGGGGGTATTATGTGAAGCGATATTTCTATAATTTAAACCGTTTCTGTTATTTCATAATTACGACTTCGCGTATATATTTTCAGCTTTGTTTTAATATTTCTAGCTCTTTGTTTTAGCTTTGCTTTTTATAGTTCTTTAATATTGGAACAAGTGTCTGTGCCGCCACCATAAAATGAGAAGGCCGCTGTAAAAATTACAGGGTGCCCCCCGGCGATCTTGGCACCCGTTCTGACATGTGTCCTGATAAGTATTGCAAACATTTATTTCAAAGTTTTTAACATTTAGCAATAGCAAACGCTTATGCAGCAAAAATAGTAATCCGGAGGCGTGAGTGCAGCATTTGAATTAGTATACACTAATGCACTCTTGGGATACCGATAATACCATATATATATATATTCTGATATTCCGTTTGCCGGCATCTCATACTAGCTCAACATATCGGATCAATTAAACTCCCTGTATAGTGGTCTTTTCAAGTTTTTCCACCTCTGTTATATGGGGGGAACTTAAATTCTACATATCTACCTCTTGTTGCGTCTCAATAGTACTGTGAAACATTGTATAATTTTCTAAAAGCAGAAACAACAAAAGCTTGGCAGGAAATTATTATGGCTTGGCAGGAAATAGAATGGTTAGTGGTGCCACAAGGGTGAATGAATTTTGAATTCATTCTTGATTTTGCAATTTTGTATGAAAAGGTTACATTTCTTAAAACTTACATTTTATTGTAACTTAACTAAAAAAGGCTACTGTAGGGGCGGAAGGGAATCGAATGATGTACCGTTATCTTTGTACTAAATGCAAGCTTTTATCGCAAGCTAAGTGACTTACATGAGCCGTAGAATGACCCTAAACATAAGTCCACGGCACTAAGGTTTTCTTTTGTAACGATATAATGACCATCCCCTAAATGTAACATGGTACATAATACATGTCAAATTTAACATCATAGTATTCGCGTTAATAAGTTTCAACATTTCCGGTTTTGAATAAAAAAGATAGAATGTCTTAGTTTAGCGCTCTTCATTTGATCTTTGTAGCGATTTAGCAATCGATCTTCCATGAGTTGAATATTCTCCACAGTCCTGTAAAAAATTTAAGTTACTTGATGCGTACATAAAGTTAAGCTACGTACATACATATGCTTGCAACTTCTTGAATGTCTCAATTGCATAACAAAATGACATGCATCCGTTAGGCTTATTTATGCTGCATTAAAATTAATTTTCGTGCCTCGTCTACCGACAGTTTGGAAGCTGCATGCCGAATACACCACGTTAGAGATGCTGACATCACAGTTAGTAGTTGTTTGTACATAGCGTCACTACACTTTGGTTGCAACTGACATACCATCATTTAAGACTGATACAATCAAGAGTTCCTTATGCCATCTACAATTTGATTTATTTGACATCGCTACTTATAAACAATGTATAGTCGATGCACGCAAATTAATGCCGCATTATCATATATCAACGTTAACATTTTGCAGGTCTAAAACTATGAAATATTATTCAGTTGAACAATGTAAAAATTTTGCCAACATAGCAAAAACAAGTATTTCATTCGAAAATAGCTTGGCAAGGTTATCGGAAGATTATTTCTTTAAAGCATACCCAGAGAAGAAAATCTTCCTCGAATTTATACAGCATACTGGCATTCTAGCTAAAGTTCACAGCTGTATACTTGATAAATTTTGCGAGATTTATCTAGATGTTGCGGCAAATATTAAAACAAGCAAGTTTTTAATGTTTCAAAAAATGATATTATGGTATCTCCGGAAGTTTTTAGCGCATCCACCGAAAGAATTTATCCGAGAAGGCCTACAACCTACCTGGAACGCTGTATTCAGTAGCATCTCAGAAACTGATGATGTCAAATATTGTAATGAGTATTTTTCATTCATAGTACACCTGATGGCAACGAATATTCAGCATGGATTTAGTAGTATTACTGGTGATAATTTTGAATCATCAGAAAGTTGTCGAACAAGTGATGAAGACGATGCCTTAATTTTACTGCTCGGAGGTGGGTCATTATACCGATTAGCGCAAAGGTTATCTAGTATTAATCGGCGGTATCATAGTTCCCGAAGACACAAATGTCTTCGACTGGCGGAATTTATTAGAATGAGCAAACATAGCAAAACTCTATTTATCCACAGCCAAAGGTTACTTGATATTGGTAGAGACGCTGGTAAACTATGGATTCCAAAATTAAGTTTCATGGATTTTTTAAAAGTCGTTAATGCCTGTATGGTTTATTGCAACAACGACACCATGTTTGCCAAGCATGGAGATTTACTTATTAAACAAACTATGAATCGTGTTAAAAATGACAAAGCCATCTTGTTTGGAAAATTCAAGACTAGTCTTAATAGATGCGGCATTCCCTATGATCTAAATGATCCTGATATTGAATATTTTTTCGACGAATGGTTGAAAGTATTAGTAAATTGTCGGACAGAACAATATATTTCTGCCCTTCGGCTACGCTATTCAAACCAATCACGACTGCGGGGTGGCTTGAATTTAAGGGATTCGATTTATTGATCCTAACGTAAGTGTTTGAATATATTGTTATGAGGCTTAATCAATTTTATATTACAACAATACAAACCCGATGAACATTGATTTAAATATTTTGTACTTTTATTTATACAAACGAAATAGTTAAACCACGGTCATGCGGGACCTATTTTCATAGATAAGAATGCTGTGTGCGATACTAAGCTTATGCCTGAGCCTTTTAGCCTAAGATTTCTATATAGGGCTTAAACTAAGTTGGAGTGTGCCGTACCAGATCCCTTTCCAGTAAGGCGTTCTTTTTTCTATAGATGTAATCATAAAGAGATGGGCTAACGACACAGTGACACTGAGATAACATTTTTATATAAGCAAGAGTATAAGTTTTATATAAGCAAGAGTATAGCAGTTTTATATAAGCAATTTTAAAATTTATCTAGAGAGCAATTAATGGAAAAATAAAATATTAGCGGTTAAATATACCTTTTACACTCTTGCCAAGAGTCTTTTACTAATCGGATACGGGAGATGTTCTTATACCCATCAAACCGGTAATTGGTGGCAGAAGTTCCATTTCCCGGGAAGGCGTTTGCATATTGCGGCTAGTTTCGTTTATAAGTTGCTGTTGCATTGTATTTTGAGAACAATCTGGAGCCTGGGTATCCTGTGGTGGTCTTTGTTGTGAAAATGGTGTCGGTTGAAACTGTGGAAGGGTATTTTGCGACTGATAATGTTGAAAAACAGTTTGCGGATACGGCAAAGTTTCAGTATTAGGTTTATATTGCATTGGAAGCCCAAAACTGTTTCCTGAATTGCTCGCAGTCAACCACCCGGTACAATACTGCGGCGGTACGCTGTAGCAATCAAGTGGTGGAGTAGGGTAAGCTGTGTGATACATGTAGGACGAACCCGGACGCAGTAGTTCCTGCGGAGGCTGTGCAGATACAAATTGTTGAATACCCTGTTGAGCCAAAGAAACTTGTGTTCCTACAGACGACAAAGTCGTAGTAGTTGTCGTTAAAGACATTGTTTGACTATCAATCGGCGATGTTTGTGTCGCTTTGTCAATGGTGACCTGAGTATGTACAATAACACTGATGGACAATATCCTAGTTATTAACATGTTTATGCTTGGTTTAAATGGGGAACCTGGCGCAGTCTCGAAATTTTTGAAATACAAGCCGGAATATTTTAGTAAAGCTATGATGAACCTAGTATAGGGCCTTTGAAGGTTAAATAAATATCTGTACAATAACCTTTTCTTTCTTGAAATAATACATATTTCGTAGAATATCTTAATCTCTGAATAACGCAAATTTGTTTACAAAATCAAACACGACAAACTCATTTGCAAAATCGTTTCACAAAGTACGCTGTCACAAATTTGTCTCAGTATCAAACTCTTGGTATCAACTCTTGGTATCAAGTATCTGTTATATATCCGCACTAGATAGATACGCACAGATGTATATCCGCAATCTTACTCGGATAGCCGGAACTCAGTAAGAACCCTTATGCACTCCTGCTAAGTTGAAGTATCTTTTGTGTTTCAGTATTAAACAACATTTAACACATCATAATTCATAGGCGCGTGAACTAGCTTGCGCTAGGGGCAAGCTACTCTTATACATATATCCGATTACAAAATCTTAACATTAATTGACCTGTTCAATGGACAAATCATTTTCCACTTCACATTCATTACTGCGAATTTCGCAATCAGTTTTGTTGGATGATGCTTCAGAGCAATGACGTTTCTTTTGTTCCGTAGTTTGTGCAAGATCAAGATGCTAAAACATTTAAACGTCATGCGAAATGTTGTATTAAAATTACGGAAAATTGTGGGTTTCTAACAATTTCCCAAATATAGCCCAGTCCGCATTTCCCCGCCTTACCGGAACCATCTACTTCCCCTTAAAGCCACTGACATTGGTCATTTATAAGCTTCACCTTAGCTAATGGAAAAGAACTGCAAGTTTAATTATAAACTCTATAAACATAATATGCCATTTATCGTGAATCCACTTTAGGCGTGTACATCATGGTTGTCTTTTGTTATAATTTATTACCACGAACTACGCCTAAGTGTTGCTGTAATACAAATCTTTGTTCGCGTGCATAAGGGACTAATGGTAGGCTGCATTTTCTTATTAAAATCTGCAAGTAGAGGTACTATGAAAAGCCACAGCACGCAGTTCACTAAGTGGTACGATGAAAAGTTTGACTCAATGAAACAATGTTCTCCAAGTCTCAGATTTTCTCAAATCAACTGCATTAGCATTTTAGCATTAGCAACATAACATCGCGTATAAAACACTACCTTTTCGCTCAATTCAATTGCTTTGGATGACTTTTTGTAAAATTCTAGAATTGAATTTTTCAGTGTGATGAAGGCACTGGACGAATCAGTACGATCGACAAGATAATAGAACATGTTATCCTGCACAGCTCTGCTGCACTTTGGTGCGTCGGTTTTTTGAGTAGTAGCAAGAACTGAAATAAGCAAACCTTTACAACTGATATTCGTATAACGCCATAAATTGAATAATTTAGTCATGCTCACATGCCCAAGAGAACGCACACTGGCTAAAACTATAAAATCTATTAAAGAAACCACGAAACTACCCTACGGGTAGCTGCGGACTCATGTGCGCATAGCTCTGAGTCCGCCCTGAACAGAGGGACAAGGTCCCCCTTTGCTAAGTCATATGTTTATCGCTATTATGTTGCCAGCTAAATATAAGTAGGGTCCGAAACAGCGTCATTCTAGGCTACATATTATTGATATGTAATATTCCCGTGATTACAGTATCAAAATTTGTTAATAAAGCGAACGTGTTTCTTAAATGCATGTAATATGTTACACTCTTTACTTATATGACAAAATAGAGGTAAGGGAACAAAATATTTGATGAATAATAACTCAAAATGCACCATTACGGACCAAAGCAACATGCTTTATCTATTTGCCAGTCACGAAAATCTGACGTATATCAAATAAAGTTTTTTTTAAATAGCGTTTATGAAATATGGCATTTATATGGTAACATAGATCAATTGAGCAACATCATGCATCATTTACGATAAGATGCGTGCGCCATAGCCAAATTATGTCACTTGTCCAACTGAACTAGTTCGGCAGAACTATAGCTTAGCTGGACTTCTATGATACATTTTTATAGTTAGCTAGTCTTAATGTGACACTCTTGATGTGACAAACAAGGAAAAGTCGAGTTGAACTGTCTGCGTGATATAGTCGCTACTCCAATTGAACGCGTGACATAATTGGTATCATGCGTACGCATCTATCGTAATTGATGCATTACACGATATTGTTTAAGGGACCTTTATGCATATATAGCATTGAAACATTTTTGTGTAACGCTCACTTTACCACCAGGCGCCGCATCGGCTAAACAGCACATCTTGTTCATTACCGATCTGACTGCGCGATTGTATTTTTTAGTACGTCGAGATGTTGCCGACTGTTTTCCTCTACCTGCACTGTCTCGTTTTCTTTTTTTAGGCGCAGGTGTTCGTAAGCATTGTGAAGAATTCTGGCTACTGTCAGTTAATTGAATGTAATTGTCGGCGTCACTCATGATGCAAATAAATAATCGTTAGAGACCGCAACTAGTTAAATACTAATATGTTATCTCTGTAACCGGTATCAGTTGAATTAACGTTTTCAAAAAACTTTGGCTTGCCAACGAGCGAATAGTATGCGGGTAATTCGTACTGGTTAATTTGTTGCCAGATCTGTATTTCAGCTGGGAAAACAATGATTCGATTGCCGAATTATTAAACTTAAGTGGTGCAACGTAGTAATCCGGGTAGTTAGCAGTTAAATATTTAACCACACCAAGAAATCCGAAAGTAGATAACCTAAGTATATCAAAAGTTTGGTATGAAATAAACCGCATTTCAGACGCGGATCTATGTTTAAAATTTGGGAAATTATTAGTCAAATAAATATACCATTGTGCGAAATATTTAAATCCACATATAATGTTTGATATACATTTCGAGTCTTCAAACGAGACTATTTTTTCTTTGCTAAGAAATCCGCTTTCGAATAAATTATTCAGTGCAGTTAAATATTTAAGGCACTCTCGCGTCGGAAATTTTTCGTATTCAGGACAATCCAGAAGATGAAGTGATAGTTCTGATAACACGTTGTTTTGGATCATAATCTTAGCTGGCCTGACGGAAAGCTTTGTCCACGGATCTCGTTCGATGAAAGAGTTTTCTAGTCCCGGAATTCGCAAAATTTCATTGTTTTCGGAACGAGCGCATTCTCTATTCCACATCTGAACAATCGTTTCCCAGCCAAAGTGCACGTTATTATGTATAAAATTACGGGGTCATATTACTGTGGAAAGCGTGCAGTGCATTAATTAAATTCTTTAGAGAGTGAGAAGGACAAATGATCACGTACACATAGAGGTTAATATCGTAGGGATTAGGAAAGGAACACTGCATAGAAAAATCCGATAAGAAGTTGTCGGAAGACGTGGGTCTCAAAGGATTATCTTCGACCGAGAGTATATTTTTTATCATTTTCATATTGGCAGTTGCGCCATCCATTATAACACTAATCGTTTTAAATCCATAAGCACTAAGTTTTCTCATTGCCTCAAAAAGACAAGACGACACTGGTTCTGCCGACATTGTGGATTTTAGATTTCCAGTAAGGACCGATAACATTAAATCCGGTATGAACATCCCGC